>CAMXCT020006796.1:315000-337021 GCA_947184155.2 Cladocopium goreaui
TCGTGTGAAGGGTCAGAAACGAGTCAGAAACCAGTCAGAAACCAGTCAGAAACCCGTCAGAAACCGGCCAAAAGCAATCTCTCTCTCTCTCCCTTGCCTATTCCCTCACCCTCCCATCAGAACTCCTACGCCTACTCCTATTGCAATTTCCACTACCACTACTGCTAGTGCTACTGCTACTGCTAGTCCTGCTGGTACTACTGTGAGTTTTCCGGACCGTTTCCGGACCGCGCAAGCTTATTTTGCTTCCAAATTTGAAATCGAATGCGTTCACGCATGGGTCCTTACTCCCACTACTAGATTTGCTACTACTCTTAGTACTACCACCACACCCGCTGCTACTGCACCACCACTACCACTAGTACACCTAGGAATTTCTGCTCTTGCTTTTAAATCCAATTGACACGAGTTCCGCTGAAGGGTCAGAAACGAGTCAGAAACCAGTCAGAAACCAGTCAGAAACCAGTCAGAAACCCGTCAGAAACCGGTCAAACGCAACCATCTGTTTCCCCCTCCCTCCCTCTCTCTCTCTCTTTCTCTCTTTCCCTCCCTCTCCCTTTCTTCCCTTGCCCTGCTACTAGAACTCCTTCTCCTATTCCTACTCCTACTCCTACTCCTACTCTTACCCCTCCTAATACTACTACTACTACTACTACTACTACTACTACTACTACTACTACTACTACTACTACTACTTGGATGGCCCGCGGGTTTGCTAACCTTTATGCAATGGATAACCACATTGTAAGCTATTTACAACTAGGTTAGAGTAATTTATAAGTAGCTTGCAAAGGTTTACAACAGCTGCCAATCATTTCTAACTTCTATAGCCCTTATATATTTTACCCTGGTTACTAAAGGTTTAGGCTAAACCCCCTAAACAAAACAAAAGTTATAAGCAAAATTCCCTCACTTAGTAAGTATTTAACATGAAGCTTAGCCCCTCTAGCTTACCACTTAGCCAACCACTTAGCCACTTAGCTAAGTGGTTAGCTAAGTTGGCTAACTGCCTAGCTAAGTGGTAAATTTCAAAGTGGTGACCTTGTTTTTTCAAAAATTATTTTTGGTTAAAACTACTTTCAACTTTGTTCTGAAATCAGAAATTTCATAATTTGGTGTTCCATTTTGGCTTTCAGTTGGGTCAATGTTAGTTTTTTTTTCAACTAATATTTTGCCAGTGCTGGGATTTCAACATGTTATTTTGGATTTTGGGTGAAACATTGGCTTGACATGGCATGTATAGGTCACATAACATGGGTGGCAAGTGACATCCTTGAAAGCTGCAAGTCATCATGTTGCATGTTTGTTTGGCTACACATTTCATGTGTGCTTCTTATTACTGGCACAGCTGGCAAGGGAAAAAAAACAGTTAGCTGCACCTTGAAAATGTGCTACTTAAAAATTGTTCTGGCTTGGCATGGTTTGTGGGTATATGAAAAGCATTAATGGAATGGTGTGTTATTTTTAGCTTTGGAATCAAGAAAAACCATGTGCAAGCCAGCTGATGCAAATATACCATGCCACCCTGTGTGCATAGTTGAAGCTGGCTGGCTTCAATGCATGTGAATGACATTGCATGATGTGCTGTTGTGTGTGTGTGTGCCAAAGCCTTGTGGCTACACATTGCATGTGGTTGATTTGCTTGCATGTGGCCTTTGTTGAACAGCCTTGTGGCTACACAGTGATTGGTTTGTTTGCATGTCACACTTGTCTTCCATGTGTAAAAATCACCCAAGCTTGAGGGCATGATCTTGGCAGACTTGTCATGACTTATAATATTGTTTGTTGTGAAAGCCTATTGGCTGGACACATGCCCCTGATGTCAAACTTGTTCAGGTGACATAAACTTGCAAAATTGCTTGCCACACAATTCACACTTTGATGCTTGCCTTGCATGTACTGTTGACACCAGAATTATGAAAATGAACATGTGCATGCTCTCACTGCATTGCAGTACACTGGTTCAAAATACAATCCAGAGAGTCTGTGTGAGTGAGTGGCTGGCCACACATGGCCATTCCTCCAAAGGCAGTTGATCACATCACCAAGATCATGGCTTCTGATTTGGGGCCCTTGCAGAAGTGGAAATCCATCAAGGACATGCTGTTGGAGTGTGGGGTTGCCTATGTGGCTACTGCAAAGGCAACAGCTTTTGTTGTTCACCCCAAGAACCGAAGTGGTGCCCTCATTAGCCCACATGGTTGTCACCGCAAAGGCTTGCAGATCATGAAAGCTGGTGCTGACATCAGCTTGTTGGGGAACAGTGTTTGCATAGAGCTGAGCCCCAATATGGCTGAAAGGCAAAAACAAATAGATCCTTTTGAGAAGCTGGTTGCTTCCACACCTTTGCTGTCCCCTTTGCTGGGCACTGAGAGGTATGCATCTCTCAGCAGTGGGCATACATGCCAATTTGTGAAGGCCCTTGTGCATGGGTGCCCAACCTGTGAAGAAGATTTGGCAGGCACTAATGGCAAGCTTGGAGCACATGTGTGGCAGTCTGACAGGGACTTGAAAACTATGGTTGAAGCTGGGTGGGAGTGGCTAGTGCTGCCACACACTGTGGAAGCACAATTTCCACAGCTTCCAGAACTCATCCAGCATGCCCTCAACTGCCCCAACTCAGTCTTTGCCTCCCAATCAGAAATGGAATTGGCATCTTCAATTTGGGATGCTGTATCAAGCAACCCCCAAAAGGAAGTGAACTGGGATGAGGTGTCCATGCATTGTTGTACAGGGGGCAATGTCCAAGATTATGCCAAAACAATTGGGAAGTTTGTCAAGCTCTACTCTGGCACTTGGGTTGATTTTTTTGCATTGTGTTTTTTATGAATGTATTTTTGTTTGACTGTGGTGCACCTAGCTTATCAACTTGTCACATGATGATACCAAGGTAATGGCCAGCTACTTGATTTCCTGAATGTCTTCAGCAAAGAGTTTGGAGAGAATGCTGTCCTTGGAATAGAATTCTTTTCCTCTGTTGTTGACATGGTGATCAACAATGTGGACCTGTTCCCATTCCTGCGATGTGGCCTCATTGTGACCAACCTGACCTGTGGCAAAGCTAGGTGTGTTGATGGCTTTGCTAGGCTGCTCACCAAAAGTGATGTAGAGAGGTGCAAGGGAACAAAGCTTAGGCAACAAGTTCAAGATGTTGAGAGCTTGCTGCAATCTAAGTGGGGGGAGGTGTTTGCAGCCCCACAAGAGAAGAAGCACATCTACTACAAGGCTTTTGGTAAGTGCTGCATCAGGGCAATCCTTTTGCTTACTGGCAAATGGAAAATGGGCAGAGAAAACAAAGAATACAAGGACATTGAAAGCATCAAGGGTGCTTATGACAATGAGCTTGCTTCATCCACACCCACAGCGCAGTTGCTAGTGACAAGCCAAGCAAGCCAACCCAGCCAGTCAAGCAAGGCAGTGGATCTCCAGCAAGCAAAAAACCCAATGTTTTTGGCAATGCAAAGCATAGAACTCAAAATAGGAAACTTTTACAACCACAAGGACTTGCCACACATTTTCCTACTGAAAGAAATCAATGCAGACCACCTTGTTTTGGAGGCACAGGAGCTCTTTGAAAATACAAAAAAAACAATCACAGTGCAGGATATCAAGGTCACAAAGGAACTCAAACCCTCAAAGGGGAAGGCACCTGCATTAATTGCTGATGATGCAGCAAAGTTGACCCCTACTTTGGTTTGCAGAGAGGAAAATGACAGGGCTTACATCTATGGTGTGTTGTTTAGCATGTGCAAGTCCTACCACAAGAAAGTGTTGATCCAGGAGGACCCTGTCAAGAGGATCTACACTGATGGCCAGGCCAAACAACATGATTTGACTATGGTCCCCATGACTGACAAGGTTGACAAGATTGTCTTGAAGTCGCCTGGCCAGCTGTCCAAGTTTGCAAAGGTCTCCTATGGGGGCACTGAGTGGTACATCTTGCCACCCAAGCCTTGGAAATGTGTTGATGGGACATGCACTGGTTTGGTTGTTCCCTTTTGGGTGGCATGTGGCGCCATGGTCAAGGAGGATTCCAACATGGCATTTGAGATGAAGGATGTCAAGGGCTTGAAGGTTCAGGTTCTCTCCAACCCCAAGCAGCTGCCTGCCAAGACTATGCTCTCAGTAGTGGATCCTAGTGCTGCTCACAGTAGCAAGGGCAAGGGTAAGAGTGCCAAAAGGGAAGCTTCTGGCAAAGCTCCAGCTGCAAAGAAAATCAAACAGTAAAGGAATGGTTTTATTATATGGTGTTGATACTAGTATTGCACAGGAACTGATACATGTGTGCTTTGTTGTTGTTGCTACAAGTCCTCTATACTCAGTTTCAAGCCATTGCTGCAAACAGGTAAGTGCCATCATTTCTCAAATGGCCACGGCAAGCTGGTACACAGCACTCAATATGTTGACCCAGGACCTGCATGGTTGCAAAAGAAATGCCATCCAAAGCTGCCATTACACATGGGGTGCTGCCTTAGATGTGGGAAGGAACTTGTGACCTACTTGCATGACCAACACATGTCAAACAATCCCATATTGTGCATTGTTGCTGTAGGGTTTTCACTGCCAGTGTCATGTTTTTCTGGCACCAAGTTATTAATTGCATGTGTTGAACCTGCATCAACCTTGTGGGCATATGGCCTTGTGTGCATGTATACTTCAGCAGCTTTTAGCTTTAGTATGATATCTACTTATCAGCCTGAGTGCTGCCATGGCCCAACTTTCTGTGCAGCATTGTATCACCATGAACTCCAAACAATGGAAGCTGCCAGACAACATGATCAAAGAGAAGGAAGGTGGTGGCCATTGGCTGCAGTTGAGGGCTAGCTGTTTTGGCTTGTGCAACCTACTTAGCACTGACAAGGTAGACCCCAAAGCAAGGCCTACCATCAAAGACTCTGTGGGCTACAGGGCTCTGGTGGAGAAAAGGAATGCAAAGGTCTTTGCTGCACCTCATGATGCCCTCTTTGGGCAGGAAGAAGCTGGTGAGCCACCAGCCAAAAAAGCCAGAAAACTTAAGGACAAACTGTCCCCTGATCAGCCTTTGGACATCCAGTTGAATGATGAGGGCGCCATTCTGGCTATCAAAAGTTGTGCAAGGCCAACAGATGACTTGGTGATTGACTATACCCATGACAATGTCAACATGTTCTTCTACTACATGCAGGAGTCTGGTGTCAAGATCACTACTGAGGGAGAAGGCAAAAGACCTTATTCTAGGACTGGCAAGCACAGCAAGACTGCTGATAAGCCAGCTGGCCATGCTGATAAGGATGAGTAGGGTCCATGGATATGAGACATGCTATCCACTGGCTTGAAAAATTCGAAAATGCATTCTGTGACAGTGCCTGACAGCATGGCAAACCCACTTGCATGCATGCAAGCAGCCAGATGTGTTACAAAAGTGTAGCATTACAACCATTAGCTGAATCATGTGTATGTGTGAAGGTTTGCAGGTCCTTGTGCCAGCCTTTGGGCTACAAACCATGTATGACATGCATTGCCCACTAGTGAAAGAGAATGTTTTCACTATGACAACAAGCCTGATGGCTAGACACCTTGCATGCCATGTATTGTAATTTGCACCAGTTGCAAACCACAGTGGCAACACCATGGCCACCAGCATGCTTGCTACATACCATGCATGCCATCCACTGGGCCAATCTCAAGGATGTTGCTGTCAGTGATACATTCTGTGTGTATGAACTTCCACTGGTTGCATTTAGATTTTTAACACTCCTGCTGTGATGACCACTATGTTTGCAGGCACCCACACTGAATCAACTTGGAACATGTCCCACTTCATGCCATGTGATGTGCAATGGTTGGAGACATCATGTATCTTCTGTGATGCTGCTGTTTGAGACTTGGTGATGGGCAAGGTGTGACTTGCCACATGTTATTGGTTGCATGTTGTGCTACCTGGCCTTCATGTCATTCTTGATGTTACATCTTAGACATGTTCTGTGCCATTTCAGCATTATGCATTGTAGTATCTGTGGGCATCACTGGAATATCATGAACAACAGTTCCAAGCATGTCATGATGTGAATCAGCAGCAAGGATCACTGCAAATATGTCAAAATCATTTTCCTTCATACTTTGGCATCATTTCTGGTGACATTCATCTGAAGCCATGTCTGCACCTGATGTTCCTGACCCAAGAGGCACCCTTGCAGCTGCTCAGAGCCTTAGGAGTTCACTTCGTGAGCGATTCAGCACCAACCTTTCCAACCTGAACATCAAGAACACATGCAGTCTTGTTATCAGTGGATGCAGTCCTGATTTGTCAGCTGATGAGTGTCTTTGATGAATATAATCATGTGTTTTCAGTGTTTGGGATGTGGTTTTGTTGGGGTATAGCATGTGAATGCCGACTTGACATTTTCAATACTATATATTTTGTCCTTATGTCACATTGTCATGATCTAAGGTTGGAGCTGTGTGGAAGGTACTACAAGGTTGGCATTAAGGAACAGATGCCAGTTTTCCGCTCTCAGACTGAGGATGTGGATCTCAATGATCCATCATACAACTGTCCTCACACTTTGTTCATTTGGTTTGATCCCATTTTGAAGCTGTGGTTTGTGTCAACTCAGCCCATCATGGACATTGGCAAGGGTTCCCCTGAATGGGATGAAGTTGCCATATTGGCTTGCATGGATGTTGACATGGAGACAGTTTGGGCACCATGGAACAATGAGCAGACTGCCAGACTCAAAGTGGAGTTTGGTCAGACTCATGAGTCTTTGAAGGCTCAGGCTCTTGAGACCAAGCTCAAGGAAGCTGAGGCAAAGCTGGAGAAGTGGCAGGAGTGGTGGCACCATGGGGGTTCCAATGATTTGGTTGAGGGACCTCCATCTTGCCCTCCACCACCACCTAAGGCTGCTCAGCCAGGTCAAGGGTTGAAGAGGCCCAGGATTGATGAGGCAACATACCATAAGGCTGGTGTGTTGCCTCCTCCACCTCCTCCAGTGCCTGGTTCAACTGAGAAGCCTGAAAGGGCATCAGGATCTAAGGGTGACACTGAGAAGGTCAGCTACTCATGGAAATCTAGATGTGTTGCCTTGGTGGCCTCGCTTGAGATGAAATTGCCAGTTCGCATGGGCTATTTGGTCAATAAGTGACTTTGGTCAAACTGTTATCCATGTGTTGTTGATGGTTTCATACTTGCATGTGTGGAAACTGCTTTTGCATTGTAGTGATATCCTCATGAATGGCTATAGTATGGTTCTGATTGGATGCATGGCTTATCAACACCCAATTGAATTACATTGTCCATCTCACATCACAAAAATGAATGGCTGGATGTATGATGTACATGTTCCAACAATGCAGTTTCTATGTGATTGCCCAGGTTCAAAGAAAACGAGCAATTCATGGGCATGCTCAATTTGCACAAGGAGGCTATGGAGAGATTTGGCACTGATGCCAAGTATGACTACTGATCATATGATGAATTGAACAGTAACCAAGCATACAATGATCAACATTATTGATTATGATTGAAAACAAAGCTGCTGTTTCATATTGAAATTGACACAATTCAGGGCATGTGCAAAGCACAGTGACCAATTTGGTCTAACTTCATGGATATGAGCAGAACACAGGCTGCTGAGATATCTTGCCGGTCAGCTGCTGATGAAGCCCACAGCAGGGATTCAAAGCCACTCCCAGCTTTACCTTGTGAACTTTGTTGAGTTTACAATGGTTTCAGTTGTATTTGAATATGTTGAATATCATGATGTGTGTATTCAATGTTAGCTAGTGAATGGCAAACAATAAAAGAAACAATGCATGCTTATGTTCACAAGAAGTACATTCTTGGATTGGCTTTGAACTCAATGGAGTATTGAATGATGTACCATTAATGCTTAGTCTGCTTAGTAAATACACAATTATTTCTAATTTCAACAATAATATATGCAAGATTATTATTGTTTTATATCAAATTTAGGAACTATATTTCTGAAACTTCCAATTTAGATATCTAAATTGGAAATATTGTTCTGTGAACCTTAAATTTAGATATCTAAATTGGAAAGCTTCTCTTTGGCATTTTAAATTTAGATATCTAAATTGGAAACCTGACTTTTGGCATATAGAATTTAGATATCTAAATTGGTAACCTTGGTTTTTGAAGTTTAAATTTAGATATCTAAATTGGAAAGCTTCTGTTCGACATTTTCAATTTAGATATATATCTAAATTGGTGAACTATCCTAAGTTTTGAATTTACAAATATATTTGACATTTCAAGTCATATCTTACATTGAAATTCATAGGTGAATGATATCTGCTGTGGGCTGTAGCAGGCAGCATTTTTTGTAGATATCTTGTACATTTCATTTGGTAGAGTATAATCCTACCTTGGCTAAGAGCATACAGCTTGTTGTGCAAATGTGAAAACATGTGGTTGACCTTTCTGCTGATCACTCTGCTATCATGCACCATGTGTAGCCAATTCTGGCTTGCATGTTGTGAGTGAGATACAGTTGATTAGCTTTGTATGTAGGAAATTCTTGCTGTCCATCAGTTTGCAACTTTGCATGAGGTCACTGTGATGTGTGGACTTGAACCTTGAGCATGTTTTGTGCCACAATGGTAGTTGTACAATTTGGTTTTTTGTGGACTCAAATCATAGCTGTTGGTGATACTCAATGGCATGATGCACTACACCAAACAATTTTGGCTTGCAGTTGATAGCTGGTTAGGTGTTTGTAGCTGTGCGTGGCTGCCATGGGTGGTAAAGGTAGAAAGGGATATGGTGGCAAAGGGAATGAAAAAGGAAAGAGTGGTGGTAAGGATGGTATTGGAGGAGGACATGGTTCCCAACCTGATGCATTTGACAGTGAGTCAATTGCCAGTGCTGATGACTTTGTATACTCCTACCACAAAGTTGAGTTTGCTTCAGATGGAACTGCAAAGCTGTGGTTTGTGGAGGTCCACCGCACAGGGTGGCAGGAATGGAGACTAGATTGCAATAACTTGTGCATTGACACTGATTATCATGCAGCATGGCCAAGTAATTTCCATCCTGTGTGGGAATGCTGTAGAAGGTGTCAATTTACATTTCATACCATGTATTACTTTACACATGGCATTCACCAAGGACTGATGTTGAAGACTCCATCATGAAGTGCAAGGGCCTGGGTGATGCAACTGAGCGCATGTTCTATTGTTACAAAGTGTACAGTGAATTTGCCATCAGGTATGTGCAGCCATGGCTAAGAGATGGAGCAATGTTTCCTGGTTCTGCCCTTCCCTCCAGCTCTGACCAAGAAGGACTGTGAGGTAGATTGAACAGTGAAGACACATGTGCAAGTGTGAAACAATATTGCTGAAATGTATGCACTTCATCTTGCAATCAACTCAACAAGCCTTAGTCTTTGTTGATGCAGTCAGTTGCACCATATGGTAATGTAGCTTGGATGTGTACAGTCAAGGGTCACAGCTTGTATTTGCACCCAAGTTGTAGCATGATGCCCATGGATGGAAAAATGAATTCTTAAACTTTTGCATGATGTGTACAAAGTCCATTCAATCAGCCATCAGGCTACACACCCACTGCCAATGTCCATGTGCTGCAGTCTGCACAAGCCCTGTGGCTACACACCAGTATGTTGGAAGAGTTTTGGCCATTCACTCACATGTTGGCATGTATTACTGAGCCAGGAAGGCTAGAGACTCTGTTGCTATTGTTTGCATGGTATTCCAGCCTTTTGGCTACACACCATCTTGATTGAAATAATATACCAACTGGCTTCTGGCACATTGCGCATTATCATCAAGACCTTGGTGTGCAGCCTGCTTGATCAAACACTAGCACCTGTAGTGTTGTTGGTTTGTGCTGCATTGTGCTGTGAGCAGCCATGTCAGCTGCTGATTCTAAGCCTGATGAAGATCTGGACATGTTTGGCTACTTTCCATGCTCTCAAAGGCCTGGAGCTTGGATGGGGGCAGCCTATATGTTCTTCAATGCTTTGGACAAGGAGAATGACAAGGAAGCTGCTGGGCAGCCATCTTCAACATGTACTACAACACAGGCTGATTGCAGTGAAAGGGCTAGGTCTAGATCCAGGAGTGTGAACAGCAAGAAGCCATCTGAACCAAAGGGTCAGAAAAAGTAGGCTGCATACATGGCTCATAATGGGCTGACAATTTTGAATATTACATGAAGGCAGAACATTTGCAGCAAAGTGGTGGCTGCAGTCTTCATTTTGACTTGGTCATCTTAGGATTGCTGCTTTGAATGTTCACACTGGACAGTGGGCTGGCCAAAAAAGAACTCTTGTGCACAAGCCACCATGTTGGTGAAGAGTCAGAACTTCACACAAACATAGGCAGCAACCAACTTGCAAATGATATGGTATATTCTCACCACTTGTGCATTGGCATGCTGCATTGCACCCTAGATGCCATTGTTTGTTTTTGAATGGTGGTGAGCTGTGAGGTTGCTTATGGAATGCCATATGCAAGTATACACACAACCTTTGTATGCAAGTCCATTTGGGTCTATCAAAGGTAGTGAAAGTTCATTGGTGTTGTTGTTGCTGCTGCCATGTGGACAGTGGGTGACATTTGCAAAGAGATTCAAGACGTGTCAAAGCTCATAGAGGGCAAGGACACCAATGATTCTTTTTGCCATGCACTTGTCAAAGGAGCTTGTGCCAAGATCAAGGGCCTAGCTGACTTGCCTCCAGGTGATGCTGTGAGGATCAAAGATGCTGCTAGGTGTTTGAATGATGCCCACCTCAAGTCCATTGTGGATGTTTTGGAGCAAAGAATGACACTTGGTGTGGTGGATATCAGCAAATCATTGGTTCTGAAGCCACAGACACTCTTGCACATCTACAACTACATGACACATGATGAGTGGAAAGAGTTGGACAACCCCAACACTTCCTGGGCTAGAAAGCAAACTGTGGTAGCCTTGAGGCTAAAAATGCTTGGGATTGCTAGCATGCATGAGCAAACCATGAAGGCTTGCATGGCACTGTTAGCATGCTCTCTTACAGTGGTGCCTGAAGAAAAAACTAGACGACGGTTGGCCCGAGAGCGAAAAAGATGTGTTTCAAGCAGCTCTGAGTATGGTAGTCGTAAAAGATAGTCGGTGAATAGTTGGTGAATTTTATTGGTGAATTTTATATGAGCTATGGAAAGACATGATGTAAAAAAGTAAGATTGATCAAGAAGAGAATATTTGGTAAAGGGCATCAGATGACATGTGTCTTGCAACCACAGAGAGAAAGAGGGGGAAGAGATAAAGAGAGAGAGAGGTCAGACGCATTTCCACACAAAGACCTTTGAGATACAAAAGAAGCTCGGCACCATGATGCCGTGGATGACCTTAGTTGCAAACAAAGGTGGGCAAACATAGTCGCAATGAAAATGCTACAAAATGCAAAAGTACACAAACAAAGGCTCCGTAAGAAACTAGAACTCCGTGCAAGAATGCTGTGAATGATAGCAAGTTCGATATCATGATGGCAAGGATAACACCTGTTTCACTGCATTTCTCCGATGTCCCTACAGGATGGAAAAAAACTTTACAGACAAACAACAGTTGGCTACTGGTTTTGCATGTTCGTCACGAACAGTCTCTCCAGACGAACATACTGGTTTTGCATGTTCGTCACGAACAGTCTCTCCAGACGAACAGTGCTACAGATTAATTTGCGCCAGTTGCACTCAGTGCCACTCGGTACGCAAGCCTTCCAGCTCCCTGATGCCGTGGATGACCTTAGTTGCAAACAAAGGTGGGCAAACATAGTCGCAATGGAAATGCTACAAAATGCAAAAGTACACAAACAAAGGCTCCGTAAGAAACTAGAACTCCGTGCAAGAATGCTGTGAATGATAGCAAGTTCGATAGCATGATGGCAAGGATAACACCTGTTTCACTGCATTTCTCCGATGTCCCTACAGGATGGAAAAAAAAACTTTACAGACAAACAACAGTTGGCTACTGGTTTTGCATGTTCGTCACGAACAGTCTCTCCAGACGAACATACTGGTTTTGCATGTTCGTCACGAACAGTCTCTCCAGACGAACAGTGCTACAGATTAATTTGCGCCAGTTGCACTCAGTGCCACTCGGTACGCAAGCCTTCCAGCTCCCACAAGCTGCGTCCAAGCAAAGGTCGGTACCATGATGCTGCAGATGTGGCATGTTTGCCGCTTTTACTACTGCAGCAATCCGGCTACTGCGGTCGATCTTTATCTGGGCACCTCCACGGACACGACCTAAGTTCCAGCATCTCTGTGAACGCAGAAAGATCTTCCAGCCAGTCAGCAGGATGCTCATACTCGAGATTCACAACGCAGTCGTTGCAGTGCCCGCAGATGTAACATCTCTCGGCTGCCATTGTCCTCCAAACATGTTCTATGCTTCTGACTGTTTTTTTGATATATTTCAGATGATGATGACGAAAGTGTGGTATTGTCACGGTCATGATCTTTGCCCAGCCAGCAGAGATTTGCTGAGATGTCCAGCTATCGTCTGACTCGTTTGGATCGCCGGGTTCTTGGTTGGCACCGCAGCAAATACAGATGGTGGTGTCTGCCTCCTTCCAATGACACATTTTCTTCAAAACAACTGGCCAACCAGCTTTTACCAGATAGTGTCCGGTTTCTGGTTGCAAAGAATATTTTGGAGCCAATTCAGAGCTCCCAGGCACAAATGAAAGAACGTGTCGTAGAATTTGTTCATCAAAGACATCCGCCCTTGCACGGATTCCCTCCGCATTCGCTGCCATGGCAGACCACATTTAAATCCCCAAATACTTTATGCGACACGTTTGTGCACCAAAATTTTGTTTGTTGTTAACTGCTGTCATGTCCAACGATGTGGGCGCTGCCGCCGGGTATCCTTCAACACCAAGACCCATAATGGGTACAATCTCTTGCTTCTTCATTTGAAAACAGAATGTAATACAAGTATATTGCAATCTCCCCGCAGCTGTAAAGCAATCGGCTGCCAGGCGCGACATGCTGTTAATGCAGGCTACAGAAGTATTAGTTGAAAGCGCAAGGTTTCGATATTTCCACCACAGCTTGACCTACAAACGTCACATCTATTCAGCGAAACGCATCGTGAAAACACGACTCCGGAGTTTGACATAGCAAATAAGCCCGGTACCATGATGCCGTGTATGACCTCACTTCCAAACAAAGGTGCGCAAACACAGCTTTGGATTGGAAATGTTTAAAAATTGGTATCCAAAAAACAACAAGTGAACGCAGTGAATGATTCCGGGCACAAAACAAGTTCGATATCATGATGGCCTGGACGAGTTTTCGCTCACTGCATTTCTCGGATGTCACTACAGGATCGAACAATACTTACAGAGAAGCAACACTTGGCTACTCATGTCACACGTTCGCCACGAACAGTTTCCTCAGGCGAACAGTGGTGCAAATTCGTTTGTGTACGCAGTGAATGATTCCACAAAAACAAGTTCGATAGCATGATGGCATAGATAACACCTGTTGCACTCCATTTCTTCGATGTCCCTACAGGATCGAACAATTGTTACAGACAAACAACAGTTGGCTACTGATCTACCACGTTCGCCACGAACAGTTTCTCCAGGCGAACAGTGGTGCAAATCAATTTGTGCACGCCGCGCTCAGTTCCATGTGCCACTCGGCCCGCAAACCTTCCAGCTGCCACAAAGCCTCCAAGACATAGGGGCGATTGTGCCAAGGGCGCAAGGAAGGTCTTTTCTTAAGCAGCAACTGGACGGCATCCTCTGCAGGGTAGTTGTAACCCACGACGAGCCAAGCACATAAAGCCCCAGCGCTTCGATTGATGCCTCCAAAGCAATGAAAGAGCACGTGCATGGATTCGCCCCTGGTCACTGCCAGCATGGACTGTTTCCAGAGTTGGCCACAAACAATTTTCCACTGTTCCAAACAAGAAGCTACCAAGTCAGGGATTCTTTCCTCCCAACGGTGCGGCGGCTTCAATGTCGTGTCTTCCAAATGACACTTGACGTGATAGACATTTTCTTGCTGGAAATACTGCGCCCAATCCTTTGGGGCGCCTCGAATCTCCATTTCATTTGCGCACATGGTCACCACCACGGTGACCTTCACCGACAGAGCCTGGCAAATGTCTTCCAAGCTGCAGGCCGCTTTGATGCTGCCAAGCAGCACCGACGCTCGATCCGTAGGTTTGCAGATCACGGCAGCGTCCAATGGCCACTCCTCTATGGACCCGAAACAGTAAGGGTGCCAACAGGTAATGCGGTCAAGGTCAGTCCAACATTCTTTGTCGGCGTAAGCCTTCCTGATATCTTCTTCGCGCGCCGCTCTCCACTCACGAGCGCTAGTGGTCATGGCTGCCACTGTGATCGAACAAACGTTTCCTACCTTGAACACGACTCAAGCAATTTAACAGATCCGCAATGCACAACTACAGGTCATTCATCCGCAAGCCACGCGAACGACAACAATGCAAACACAACTACAGATCATTGTTTTAATCTACGGTTACAGCATGCAACGATGCCTTCAACCAGAGGTGCGCTAAGATCTAGCTGAGTACTTACTTCCAAGTCGGACACTGAGTTGCAAGCCGAAACTCGATGCCATGATGCTGTAGAACCACTGCTGTTTCCAGCCCTCCTCCATGGCATGCGTAACAGAAACTGCTGTACGAGCATATACGGAAAAAACATGCTCCTTACCATAATGCCGATGATCTCACCTGTTCACGAGTTTTCATATCGAAAATCTCATAGAATTCACCAAATAAGCTCGGTACCGCGATGCAGTGGATGACCTTCCTTAGTTGCACGACTTTCTCTGTACGGTGAAACTGTAAACAAAGGATAACAAAAGCGCGCAAACGAATGCTTATCATGATGGCACGGAAGACATCCTTTTCATTGCATTTCGCTCGATGCACGGACAGTCCCTGTAGCATCGAGCCCGTCAAAAATTCCGCGTTTAACAGATCACTCCTCGTTGGCTCGCACCTCCCGTTGGATGGCCAGCAACTCGGGATCCTTGGCCCAACGCGCATCCGAGACCACAGATCGAAAGGTCGGGTTTGCACGAAGCCAGCGGCTCCACTGTCTATTCACTCTGCATAGGTTGTACCACCCGCAAAGTGAGATCCAAGCCAGAATCACCTGGAAACAATGCAAGTCCAGTCGGGCCAACGCTGGAGCTGCCAGCTTTGCGTCAAGCTTGGGAAGCCAGAATTGAGCCAGCATTTGTTTACCAACGCTGGAAGGGCGAGCAACAAGAGAGACCACAGAATTCTCATCCGCAAGCTCACGAAGAATAGTCAAACTCTCACGAGCCGCGAATCGGCGATGACCTTCCGCTGCGATGCAAATGTATCTTTTGTCACAACGTCCTCCATGATGCGTTTCTATGCGACCAACCAAGTCGCCCAGTAAATCCACCACAGTCATCCACTGCAGTACATGCTCTTGGTATAAGAGATCGACACTGGCATCCCGTGGGTCCATGTCGACTAGAAAATGAAACTCCGGAAGGGCACTCAGCTGCTGGAGAGGCCAGATGCTCAAACGAAAACAAATCTCTACCGACATGGGCTGTGTCTCCGCCAAGTTCGGCGACGCGTGTTCATCTGCCGGCTCCATCTTGCACGGAAAGACAGGGAACGAGGGACAGGGCAATAACAAAAAGCAAAAAAGACAAATCTAGGACATGTAAGCCGGAAATGCAACATCCATCAACAAATCACTGGCAAACCTATGCGTGAATAGCCAAAGAAAGCTCGGTACCATGATGCTGTCAAAAACAGACGTTATATCATTGATTTATGCATACTTCTACAAAAGTGGTGCCATGCTGCAGTGGAATGCCATGATGCTGTCGATGACATCCTTTGAAAGAAAGTCGCATCGCCCCATTTTTGAGGACGCAACACACTGCTCTGTGACCTCAGTTGCACGACTTTCTCTGTACGGTGAAACTGTAAACAAAGAATAACAAAAGCACGCAAACGAATGCTTATCATGATGGCACGGATAGCACCATTTGCCTTGCTTTTTCGCTCGATGCACGGACAGTCCCTGAAGCATCAAGCCCGTCAAAATTCTGTGTTTAACAGACATTTCAGGACGCAACACACTTTCTGCGACCCTCCACAGCATGGATCTTTCCTAGCCAGAAATACCACGCTGGTTGAAATAAAAAAAAAGCCGTGGTGCAAAGAATCACGCTGCGTGATGCACGGACAGTCCCTGTAGCATCACTGTCAGCAATGATATTGCATTGGCCAAAAAAAAACTACCACTTGGCACCCTTCACTTTCAAGGGCGTTTCCTCAACCAAGTCGACGGCGTGTCTTTTTTTCGAAGAAATCATCTGCACAGCTGCGATGGCGGCACGCTCGGCCATGATCGCTTTCACCTGTTCCTCCGATTGCAATTTGAAGACTCTTTCCGTAACCAAAACCATGTCGGAGCCATCATCTTCCGCCGTCAAACACATGCATTCACATCAAATTTTGATTGAGGACAATGCACCTCGCACAGAGATGAACCACTAAACTCTGTCTTTTTCGAAGCAAGAGCCGCGAAGCGCGATCGTGCAGACGATGCCAGTGGAACTGCGTTATTTCCCCATTGCTCGGACAGTCCCTTCCGCAATGAGTACTGAACGCAAAAGCACACGGCAACAAACACGTGGCACTACAGCGCATCCCGCGCATCATCTCGCATTCCTCAGTTCCTAGCAGGACGCTCATGAACCGGCTCATTAGCAACCATGGGGTCGATGATCTGATAGAGCAATCTTCCCTGCTCATCACGTTCTTCTGGAACAAGAAATCCATACCAACGAAACTCACCAGGTTGGACCTTCTCCAAGACATTTGCCTCCATCTTTCGAAAGTAACCCAGAGCAGTTATTTCTACCTGGAGGAAGCTGTAATCGAAGTAGTTGTAAGTGTGACACCATTGAACATCTGTGGCACGCCCAAGAGGCATTTGAGTCGCACTCAAATCGATCCTGGAGGTAAAGATGTCTGGCTGGATTCTATGATGCGTCCGCAGCTCCTCCATCTGTGGTGGGGCGAGAGCTATCCACAGACGAATACTATCCTCCATTGAGTTCAAACCGAGATTGCTTCCCAGACTCAGCAAAGAAAATGGCTTCGCGACACCGATGCCTTACATGTGGATTGACACTCACTGCAAATCTATGTCGATGCTGATCTCTAGACTGTGAACTCTACCGCTTACAGTTCTTCCCAAACCAACGACAGACAAGTCTACAGTCAACTTCCAGTTCAACATGACAACTCCACACGCCTAAACTCACAGTTTCACTACAGCAAATCAAAAACAAACCGTTCATGATGACACCTGTCCGTGAGATCTCGGCAAACTGTGGCATGCAGCGTCACGCCCTGATATCCTCGGTGCCGCATGCCGCGTCTCAAACACATGCATTCACATCAAATTTTGATTGACGACAATGCACCTCGCACAGAGATGAACCACTAAACTCTGTCTTTTTCGAAGCAAGAGCCGCGAAGCGCGATCGTGCAGACGATGCCAGTGAAACTGCGTTATTTCCCCATTGCTCGGACAGTCCCTTCCGCAATGAGTACTGAACGCAAAAGCACACGGCAACAAACACATGGCACTACAGCGCATCCCGCGCATCATCTCGCACAGATTTTCTCACTTCAATCCAACAAGTGATCCATTGCCATCGAAACAAAGTCACGATCACAGCTGCTCGAACCAGTTGCTTAATCTCCTGTGCAGTCATTTCGAAGTCATGGAATAAGAGGTGTTTTTGCCAATGCTCCTCATTCTGCACAGAAGGCCCAGCTCTTGGAAGCATCCAACAGCAAACGCCTTCGATCACGTCGTTGAGATAATCTGGGCGAATCCCATAGCGAATGCGTCCCCCTTCTTCTTTCTCTCCGGGATAGAACCACTCGCCCTTCATGTGCTTCAGCAAAGCAATGAGGCGATCTGAAGTCGCAAAGTTGTAGGCACATTGACTTGTAGCTTCCCAACAGAATACTTTCCCAGAAGGCGTCACCCGGTTGGCCCAAATAATTCTTTCCAGAGGCAACATAGAATGAATAGTTCGCATCAAATCCTGCACATGCAGCACCAGTCATCAGGTGTCAAACACTTCAATTAAAATCATCAGCCATATATCCAAAAATTCAAATCTAAAATCGAAAAACAACGGAAATAACATGAAAGCGAAAACCAGCGGTTTCCAACGCAACTCCTGCATGACCGAGTGAACATTGTGGTCCGAAACGCCGTCTGGCAATTTGTCCTTTCTTCTTTGACGTTTTCCTTCCTTATTCTTGTCAAGTTCGAATGGTAGGTGGCCTTGTTCCTGTCTTTCCACAAAAGTCAAAGTCTCATTCTTTCGAGTGGGCCTCGCAAAGAAACCTTTCTGACCTGGTCGAACCGCAAATTTGTCTTCGAGGTCTTGCAGTCCTTGTTTCATGACTTCATTTTGCCACACGTCCAAATCCATGCGACCCAGCACTTCCTGCGCAAAATGCTGCAGTGAAGGATTGAAGCACTCCGATGTGATCTTGTTCCACAAAAACGAAGCCATGCGCGAAGACGGGTGGAGACATTCAGTGATAACCAAATAACTGCCGGAGATCTGTTTTTTGCTCTCAGGTCTAGTTTCACCATGTCTTTTGCACACCGCCACGTTCGCATGTCCTTTCTCCATCAAAAGCTCTTTTGGCGCCGCCAAGATGACAACCGCCCATTGCGTCGGCTCTTCAGATGCAAAACAATGCAGCATCACCGTGCTTTGGCGTCCTCTAGCAGTACTCATTTCAACCTTGCAAACCACCAGCGGCGATTCCCGGAGAAGTTCAACACAAATGGTGTCACCCCACGTGTCGATCTCCCTCGGAGGTGGAACCTCTTGCACAACAACCTCTGGAGATCTAGCGACGTTGGGATGAAAAGAAGAGCTGGAAGCAGCACCAGCAGCCTGCGTTCGTGGAAGTTTGTCCTCGTGCCAAGGGTATGGAAAATTGCTCCGACGAACTGCTCGAAACTCAACGGTCATAGCTGACACAGCCTCTTGAAACTTCGTCCATTCTCTGGGCTCTCCCGGTTGAAACCTGTTCGTTCTTGAGTAATAGAAGTACAGAAAAAAACGTAACAACATAGAATTAAAGAAAGAAAACCTTACATATAGATATATTTATGCAAGCCACTGTTTCAGATCTGAATAGAAACTGCCCAACTCACGATGTGCGAGGTGTGTGGAGACCAAGTCAAGCAATTTCTGAAATTGTTCGTGCCAAGAATCTCCAATCAAACCTTGTCTCCGCAGTTCGGCAAGGAACCCTCGATCCTGGGAAACAAGGTTCTGGAAAATCATTCTCATCCCCTTTCCCAGAGTCTTGTATTTGTCTTCCTCACCCACGGCACGCAAACCATCCAGATCGTGCATCACCCACTTGCCGACCACGCCCCTCTGCGCGATGCCCAAGTTGTCCAGCTTTGCGTCCCACGGAAAAACACCTTTTCTCATGAACTCGAACAACACTTCCAACATGTTCATGTACTCCTTGCAGACTTCCCACCATCCGTCGGCGTCACACTGCTGCTTGGAAACTAGTAATCGAACCTTTTCCAATCCGACCGCCATCAACTTTTCCTGGACCGTGATAGATGCGACAACATCTGCAGCCGACAAGCGCGGCACTTGCTGACCATAGAAACTGTTTCCTGGGAACAAAATACCATCCTTGCCAGCTGGAAGGCTACTTCGAAGATACACCTGACCATAACAAAAGGCCATCCAGTCCGAAAGACTGCCACGGTACATGTCAAACCGCTTCTGCTCTTCTTCTGCACCTCCATGTGGCCACCTCTTGTCAAGCATGCCTACACTATTTGCTCATGCTGCATGGTATTTTGTTTCCCCATGCGTGACTCTTGTCTTGTCCATTTGCTCACATCTAAGACAAGGAATGATCAATTCACATCTATAGAGCAAAGAGGTCAACATGGTCTGAACGTGAAACAGTGAATTAGCATGGACCAACGCAAAACATACTCTGTGAAGCTCGAGACTGGGATCGCAACTCCTGAGCTTGCGATAAGAAGACACCATCCTCTGGAGAACGACCTGCAAGCTCAAAACTCAGCTGCTGCTTCCCGAACAACGTCTATCAAAGAATGGCAAACATGCAAACAATACACATGCTATATATAAATACATCAACCGCACTGCGAAACCAGCATCAGATCATTTTCATTGTCAAAAACCATGCGGTCCGATCATCACTTGTTTCACGAACATTCAGCGTACATATGGGAATAAGAATGTTCACTCTGTGCACAAAACAATCATCATGGACATGTCCACAAAAGAACTGAGAATGCCACTCATGAGTTTGACATGGCAAAGAACCACTGTCGCAGAGTCCTGCAAACTGAAGGCTGAACGTGTCAACAGTGAAGCTTACAATGAACACATCAAATCATCAAACCACATGTTATTCATTTGCATATAAGGTCCCGACTTAAAAATGGCGGCATGTCAGGATCGGCCCGAATAGTATTTTTTGTCCACTGCTCATGCATTTCCATGAAAACATTACATATATTTTTTCGTGCTGTACTTACATAGATCCACTGCATCGTAAACAAACACTGACATTGTCACAATGCAATTCTCGAGATCTCAGGGACAGCCCCCACAGAAACCTCGAGAAGTCCAAGAAATGTTCAAGATACCTGTTTGCCAATCGTCACTTGTTTCACGAACATTCAGCGTACATATAAGAATATGGATGTTCACTCTGTACACAATGCATCTTGTCTCTACGTTCACATCTGAGCCAAGGAAAGAGGTAAAGAGGTAAACTATGCTTGTCGGTGCAGAGTTGCACAATCCACTGCAAAGGATTTGTTCGCTGCGTTCCAAACTGAGAATGCCATCACACACAGACGCTCCTACACGCAGATGCTTATTACACACGCACACACGCTTTCACACACAAACGCTTTTACACACAGACGCTTTTACACACAGACGCTTTTACACGATGCTTTTTACACACGCACACACGCTTTCACACACAAACGCTTTTACACACAGACGCTTTTACACACAGACGCTTTTACACACAGACTCCTTTACACACAGAGTACACACAGGCTTTTTCACACAGAAGCTTTTTACACACAACACTTTCACACACAGAGGCTTTTACACACAGAAGCTTTTACACACAGACGCTTTTACACACAGACGCTTTTACACACAGACGCTTTTACACACGGAAGCTTTTACACACAGGCGCTTTTACACACAGACGCTTTTACACACAAACGCTTTTGCGCTTTTACACACAGACGCTTTTACACACAGACGCTTTTACACACAGAAGCTTTTACACACAGACTCCTTTACACACAGAGGCTTTTACACACAGAAGCTTTTACACACAGGCGCTTTTACACACAGAAGCTTTTACACACAGAAGCTTTTACACACAGAACTTTTTACACACAACACTTTCACACACAGAGGCTTTTACACACAGAAGCTTTTACACACAGGCGCTTTTACACACAGACGCTTTTACACACAGACGCTTTTACACACAGACGCTTTTACACACAGAAGCTTTTACACATAGAAGCTTGTACACACAAACACTTTTACATACAAACACTTTTACACACAGAAGCTTTTCCACACAGACGCTTTTACACACAGACGCTTTTACACACAAATGTTTTTACACACAGACGCTTATACACACAGACGCATTTACACACAGACGCTTTTACACACAGACGCTTTTACACACAGACGCTTTTACACACAGACGCTTTTACACAAAGAGACTTTTACACGCAGACCCTTTTACACACAGACACTTTTACACACAGAAGCTTTTACACACAGACGCTTTTAAACACAGACCCTTTTACACACAGACGCTTTTACACAAAGACGCTTTTACACACAGAGACTTTGTCACACAGACGCTTTTACAAACAGAAGCTTTGACACA
>CAMXCT020006797.1:0-7500 GCA_947184155.2 Cladocopium goreaui
TGCTCTTGTTGGAGATAGTGCAGATGGACTCCTTCAAGCCGCAAAAGCCTCAGCTGCCACTAGCAGTGCCTTTGGGCAAGTGTTGCATGGGGATGCATGGGCGGGTTTGCTGCGGACTGCTGCAGTGGGCAGCCTATAATGCCCTTTTCCCCTTGAGCTACGAAGCCTCCAGGATGCAACGATATGTCGACTCGTACAAGAGTAAAGCCATCAAGGCCGTGATGATGCAATGCAACAATTCTTTGCTGCAATCCAAGGATGCACCGGTTGTTTCATTTGAAAGCCATTTGTACTTATTTTCCCACACTTTTGAGTGTCTTTGACATTCACTTGGCCATCGTCAAACACAGTCCTGCGTCATGCACATTGACAAGGCCCCTAAAGATATCGGCGCCATGTGCAATCTTCTCTTCGCAGAAGGCAAGCAGACTACACAGTACCGTAGGATCTGTAGGTGCCGCGGAGGCTTCTTGTGTTTTTCTGCATTTTTTTGCTACCATCAGGAATAAGTGGAGTGCTGATCAACGAGTTCCCAGTGCAGGTGCGTAAATCAGACCCTCCATGCCCCCGGTGAGCATTGCATAGTTCCTCAATGATTATCACCAAAGCATAACCCCCCAAAAAAAGAGTAAACATCACCCAACTCCCGAGGCTTATGGTCTATGCTGGCTCAGATACATGTGGCCTATGACTCCCAATGAGTTTTGCCGTGCGCAGGTTGCTTGTGCCTCCTGCTGGCGAACAAGATCTGACTTGCTCTCATGGTGCCCCAATTTGCAGAGGTAGTGCGGGCTCTTTGATATTTGTGGACTAGCTTACGATCCCTGGTGGATTTGCCTAGCTGCCTTTCTTCAACTAGTAACTAGTTTGATTTGATATCATTATGAAATTGAAATGGATCTTAAATTGATTGGTATGATGCATCATTTAACTGCGCATATGCAAATTACAATATTATATATATATATATTATTATAGTTATATATATATGTCTATGTTGGCCAACCTGAGGCTATGCCCAACGCAAGAAATCAGTTTGCGATCTGCCATGGAATCAAAGCTGAATGAATTAGGAAAATTTTACCTCCAGGGTCTTTCGGCTCAAGTCATTTGGTTGCGAGACCCTGAAGGGTAGAATTTTCCTAATTCATTCAGCTTTGTTTCCATGGCAGATCGCGAACTCATTTCTTGCATCGGGTATAGCCTCATGTTGGCCAAACGCCAAGGCCTAGAAACTGATGCGTATCATCTTTCGCATGGACTTTATATACATACTCGTTGGCTCAGAGTGGCGGTGCCTGCTTGATGAAGCGGATCCCTCTAAACACTGCTTTGGGTTTGGATGAAGTCACCGCAAGTGATGAACATCGAGATGCAGCAGGGTGCTTCGTGGGCAATGCACTGTCCGCAGATGTCTCTACCATGGTGCTGGGATTCCGCCGTGACCAACCCACCCAGATTTGCAAATAATGTCGATGGAGGACTTCCACCCTATCATTGGCAAAATCGAAAAAGATTTGGTTGAGAAGTTAACGGCGCACATGCAACCTCCTCCTAGCTCCAATCCATCCGACAAGGAAAGGAACAGTTCCAATGCTGGAGCTTCGGTGAGTGAAAATTCGCATGCTCCGCCATTCAGTTGTTGCGATCAGGTAGCATCAGCTGCGACGCCACCTGCCCAGTCTATCTATCTACCTATCTACCTATCTATCTATCTGTCTATCTATCTATCTATCTATCTATCTATCTATCTATCTTATATATATATATCTCTCTCTATCTATCTATCTATCTATCTATCTATCTTATATATATATCTCTCTCTCTATCTTTTTATCTCTCTATCCCTCTATCTCTCTACCTCTATCTAGCAATCTCTCTCTCTCTCTCTCTCTATCTCTCTACCTATCTATTTATCTATCTATCTTTCTTTCTTTCTTTCTTTCTTTCCTTCTTTCTTTCTTTCGTGCTTTCTTTCTTTCTTTCTTTCTTTCTTTCTTTCTTATCTCTCTCTCTCTCTCTTTTCATCTCTCTATCTCTCTGTCTCTGTATCTCTCTATCTCTCTGTCTCTCTCTATCTCTCTCTCTCTCTATCTCTCTATCTCTCTCTCTATCTCTCTATCTCTCTATCTCTCTATCTCTCTATCTCTCTAACTATCTATCTATCTATCTGTCTGTCTGTCTGTCTGTCTATCTGTCTATTTGTCTATCTGTCTATCTGTCTATCTGTCTATCTGTCTATCTATCGATCTATCTTTCTATCTGTCTATCTGTCTATCTATCGATCTATCTTTCTATCTTTCTATCTTTCTATCTTTCTATCTTTCTATCTCTCTCTATCTCTATCTATCTATCTATCTCTCTCTCTCTATCTACCTACCTACCTACCTACCTACATACATACCTAATCTATCTATCTAGCTATCTATCTATCCATCCATCCCCATGGCTTGGGCCCAGCATTTCATAGAACAGATGAGCTCCAAACCACAAAGATTACGCTGTCAATGTTTTTCAATCAGAATAAGTATTCTCTCTATCTATCGTTCTCTCTATCTATGCTTGTGTAGTGATGTATGTGGCGTTTGTACGTTTTTGTGTTAAATATATCCCGTCCTCCCGTCACTGCATTTTTCATGGTGATTAAACAGCCTACAAGCTGACACATCTTCGTGCTTTGACCAGTCCAAGGCCTTTGTATGTACAACCATAGAAGCCCAGAAGTTGGAGTGACATTGGATCTAGAGTGCAACAATAAGTGTGTGTGTGTAGTTGCCAACTGCAGCGCTGCAGTGTGCCCGGGCGTTTTCCTGTGTTTTTTTACCCATGTGGCCTTCTTCACATGCGTCTTTTGCACTGCGTGCTTCTCCTGTGTCATGGTCGCTGGGGTGCGTGAGGTGGGTGGGTGGAGGGGTCGAGGGGTGGGGAGGGGTGCGGCTAATAACGTTCAATGTCTGCTGAGTTCAGAAGTGACGCTGTGCTATTGATCTTTGCTTCTACACTTGCCATCAGAAGTGATGCTACGCTAGTGATCTTTGTTTTTCAATTTGCCATCTGAAGTGATGCTACCCCATTGACCTTTGCATTGCTTTTCGACTTGGGCCGGAAATTATTCTAATGCTATTGTATTGATCTTTGCTTCGGCGCTTGCCATCAGAAGTGATGCTGCGCTATTGACCTTTGCTTTGACACTTGCCATCAGAAGTGATGCTACGCTATTGGTCTTTGCTTCGACATGTGCCATCAGAAGTGATGCGGCGCTATTGATCTATGCCGCAAGAATTTGCGGAAGTTGGTCGCCGTCAGCAAATTGTTTCACAATCAGACCTGGGTTTCTACGGATCAAAGCAGTTTTTGGCAATGAGAAAAAGGGCGCTTCCAACATCGATGTGCGTTTACAGGGGGGGATGAAAGCAAGAGCCTTGGGGTTACCAGGTGCCTCTCAGCGCCGCTACCGTGTAGTTCTACGCTAAACCTTTTATATGCATATATGGTGGCATATCTCCATGTACTTGCCTGTCTATCTGTTTGTCCGTCCATTTGTCCGTGTGTGCGTGTGTGCGTCGATCGATCTATCCAATCTAATATATGCTACGTAATCTAAATCTAGTCCAATCGAATCTAAACTATGCAAATCTAACCTGTTTGTTTGTTCGTTCCTTCGTTTGTTTGTTTGTCTATCGATTGGTTTATTCATTTTTCCATCTTTTTCTCCGTCTATCTGTCTGTCCATCTACTTAAAAAAATCTATATGCAGAATTATGCAGTGTTATGCATATATACATGGTGATCGATCTAAAGGTCCTTGTAAGGAGTTTTAATTGCGAAAGCCGTGCATGTTATGTTGGAAACCCTCGCAGGAGTTTTTTTTCGAGTTCGCGAAAGTAACATGTTTTTCGCGAAAGTTTCGTGAAAGTTGGATATTGTTATAATCATTATGTAAAGGGCTGCCACCCACTGCCGCCCGGGGTCCGGCAGGAGAAGGGCACTAGAGAATTTCGGCTTGTTTCTGGTTCAGTTCCCTGTGTGGTGGTGCTTATGGACAATCACACCCTTCATAGGTAGCAGCCGAGCTTCCAAAGGCGAGGCTTCGCGACAGCCAAACGCCATGGTCCTGAAGCACATCCTTGCACCTGCCGTTGTCACTGCCTAATGATGCTTTTTGAAGTCCCAAGAAACAAGCTCCAAATGCAGTAGCCAAGTTTCCAAAAGTGAGGCTTTGCGAGAGCCAAACACCAAGGCCCCTGGTGTTCGCTTTTCCTTCAATGCACCCCCTGCTGATGGCCGGGGTCTGTGAATAATAGGGATATTTTCGCGAAAGTTCCGCGCAAGTTATGCGAAAGAGCGGGCGAAAGTCAAAGTACATGTTGAAGGGTGCGGGCCAGTAAACCTTGCCAAAAAAACCTAGTCAGCAACAATCTGCCCTGAGAAGGGATTCCGTGATGCTATCAAGAAGCGATCCGTGATTCTCTGGCGTAATTTGGCAGGTGGCGAGTGAATCTTCATAAGAGGTGTTGTTGGCCAACATGGGCCCCGCGAAAGATAAACATGGAGTTCGCCAAAGTTTCGCGAAAAAAAACATTTTTATTCGCGAAGAATGGCCGTTCCCGGAAAAAGGAATTTTGATCAAAAACCACATATATATATATATGTCTTTCTTTCTTTCTTTCCTTTCTTTCTTTCTTTCTTTTCTTTCTTTCCTTTTTTGCCTATTTATTTACTTATCTGTTTTTTAATTTGTTCATTGATGTTTTTTCATTTCTTTTTATTTATTTATTTCTATCCATCCATCGGGCGGATTCGGGCGGTCCGTCCATCCATCCATCCATTTATCTATGTACATAGGCATATGCGTGTGCATGTATTTGTTGTGCATGTTTGTTGCAGCACTTTGGCAAAACTAGGCATAAAAGAGATCTTCATACCTTAAGTCCCAAGCAGTTGGCATTTGATTTCATCTCGCCCATCCGTCTACTTTCCAGCTCTTTCCAGGTATGAAGCCCCTGGCTACCAGAAAGAGCTGCTGCCCCTGAGGTACTCCTCGGCTCCTTAGCACTGACATATGGTTAAAACATGTTGAGATGATACCCGGTTTTCTCCTGACAGTAGGCGGGAAAGGCAGTTAATTTGAGATGATGCATGACGTCCTTTCTTTGTGCCGCAGTCTATTGAAAACGCAGGTGTGTCTACATATATTTGTTCTTGTTCAGCTGCTTTGGTACATGTGCCAGCTTTGAGAAGGTCGCAACCGTAATTACGACCTGCTCTCAGCGCTAAGGCTCGGTGTCTCACAGTGGTTCTTCCCATGTGGGAGGAGAAGAAGGAGACATTCGATGCGACAAGGTCAGGAACCCAACTTGTTTGATGAATGGTTTCAAATGGTTTCAATATGCTAAGCCAGCTCGTGGGTCATCAGATTCTGAGCGCGAATACTGCCGAAAACACAAAACAATTCGTGAAAGTAATTTCGCAGTTGGTGCCCGGAAGGGTTTTGTTTGAGATTTTGGTGGGAATAAATATTGACATACTTGCCGCGATTTTATCTTCATGAGTAATAGAGCTGCAATGAGGGGACTTTTTAAACCAGTCGTACCGGTAGTGTATGTTGCAACTGGATGCAATTGGTTAGTTTATATAATATTCAATCACCGCAAAAGTTGCGATGATGTTTCCAGTTTCAATGCAGGGCATGACTGGGACCCCAAGGCGAAGAGGTTCTGTGGCTGCCGGGCTGAAGCTGAGAAGTTTAAATATCTAATGGCAACACGAGGGCGCGACAAAGCTTCGTAGTGCCCCGCCCGATATGACTACATGTGGCATCATGCAAAAAGTAGACATGCATCATATTGGTTTGATGGCATTGGCATAGTGCTGCTACTGCAATGGCATTCTGAATAAGCATTATGTTGAATGCCAATGAATGCTCAATCTTGGACAAAATATGACACAAGCTCCTCCCAAATCCTACAGTGACAGTAGCAACAGTTCTTAGCTATATTCACTCAAGAGGTGACTTCACTGAGTTCACTCGGGAGTTGTGAAAGTACAGCCTCATTTGACCTCACAAGCAATCCTCGCGGAGTTTGGCGTTTGGAACCTCCAAGCCTCATAATTCATATGTTATTTATGCGATCAGGCATGCAGATAAGGGTGCGCGCTATGACTACCTGGGATGTGCCGTATTTACACTGCACTTGTTTGCAGTGATTTTGATCTGTAGGCATCAAAGTTCCAAATACTCCGCGCATTCCTGTGCCCTGAACGGGGCCTTGGTGCAGTGTCATGCAGAAACATTGACATTGACGAAGCTTCACAAAGGTTTTTTTCATTGTTTTCAAGAACTTTAACGATCTGAGTTCTGCATGCCCTGCGTTTGTGTCTAATTGTGTCCGTTCTTTGATGTCAGCCAAGCTGACAAAGGGTGGACGCGGAACCCGACACTCACAGTCGGAGCAGAAGTGAAAGAAAAGAGTGGTAAAGCCGGTGGAGCATTTGGATTGCTCATGGGAGATGTGAAGTATCATCGGCTGTAAGCCCCGTTCTTAAATGAGAGAGTCTTGGCGCCTGCACTTTTTGTGCCATTTCACTTTCTTTATCAAAGGAAGTTTAGTTAATTTAGTTAGAAAACTTCCGAGTTACGGACGATGGTCATGGACAGCATTCTCGCCATCATGTTAACCACATCATCATGTCAACCACATCATCATCAAGTAGTTGGGAAGTGCAACGACCACTTTTGGAAGGTGAGGTTGGCAAAATGTGCACGAGACTGTAGCGAGAGCTCGATTTGCACTTGAAAATGTTAAAAACGATCAGTCTCCGAGCACTTTAGGTGCTCGATTTCACATAAACTTCGTAAAAAAGACTGAAAGATGAGGTCGGCAAATTTCATTGATTGACTGATTGACTGATTGCTTGATTGGTTGATTGATTGGTTGATTGATTGATTCATTCATTCGTTCATTCGTTCATCGTTCATTCGTTCATTCGTTCATTCGTTCATTCACTCATTCACTCGTTCACCCGTTCACTCGTTCATTCATTCATTCATTCATTCATTCACTCACTCACTCATTCGTTCATTCGTTCATTCGTTCATTCGTTCATTCGTTCATTCGTTCATTCATTCATTCAGTCAGTCAGCCAGTCACTCACTCACTCAGTCACTCACTCATATTTCATTTCATTTCATTTCATGTTCAGTTTCGTTTTGTTAATTTCATGCAATTCAATTCAATTCAATTCACGTGAATTCAATTTGAGTTCAACTCAACTGAGTTCAATTCAACTCAATCATTCATCCACGTTCTTCAATGCATTAATGTCAGTTCACCTCTTTCCGGCTCACCAGCAATTCCTATGAGCAAAGTGGTTCCTATGGCTAGGATCAGGATGGCTAGGATCAGGTAGAAAGATGGCTTCCAACATGGAGGAGGCTCCCAGGCAAAATCCCCAACAGAGCCTGGAACCAGATCTAGATGCAGCAGGACCTAGCACCAA
>CAMXCT020006797.1:12500-20000 GCA_947184155.2 Cladocopium goreaui
GTACATAGATAGATAGATAGATAGATAGATAAGAGTAGATAGATAGATAGATAGACAGGCAGACAGATAGATAGATAGATAGATTAGATAGATTAGATAGATTAGATAGATTAGATAGATAGATAGATAGATAGATAGATAGATAGATAGATAGATAGAAATATAGATAGATAAGATAGATAGATAGATAAGATAGATAGATAGATAGATAAGATAGATAAGATAGATAAGATAGATAGATAGATAGATAGATAAGATAGATAGATAGATAGATAGATAGATAGGTAGGTAGGTAGATAGATAGATAGATAGATAGTTAGACAGATAGATAGATAGATAGATAGATAGATAGATTAGATAGATAGATAGATAGATAGATAGATAGGTAGGTAGGTAGGTAGGTAGATAGGTAGATAGGTAGATAGGTAGATAGGTAGATAGGTAGGTAGATAGATAGATAGGTAGGTAGGTAGATAGGTAGATAGGTAGATAGATAGACTAGATAGAGTAGATAGAGTAGATAGATTAGACAGATTAGATAGATTAGATAGATTAGAAAGATTAGAAAGATTAGATGGTAGATAGATTAGATAGATAGATAGATAGATAGGTAGATAGATAGATAGATAGGTAGGTAGGTAGATAGATAGATAGATTAGATAGATTAGATAGATTAGATAGATTAGTCAGTCAGTCAGTCAGCCAGCCAGCCAGTCAGTCAGCCAGTAAGTTAGTTAGTTAGTTAGATAGATAGATAGATAGAAGATAGGTGGATAGATGGATAGATGGATAGACGGATAGATGGATGGATGGATAGATAGATAGATAGATAAAAAGTAGATAGATAGTTTTAAAAAAATAGATAGTTAAAAAATAGATAGATTGATTTATATATATATAGTTAAAAAATAGATAGATAGTGAAAAAATGGATAGATAGATAAAAATAGATAGATAGATGGATAGATAGATAGATAGGTAGGTAGATAGATAGATAGATAGATAGTAAGATAGATAGATAGATAGATAGATAGACAGATAGATAGATAGATTGATAGATTCGATGGATTTGATAGATTTGATAGATTTGTTAGATTTGATAGATTTGAAAGATTTGATAGATTTGATAGATTGATAGATTCGATAGATTTGATAGATTTGATAGATTTGTTAGATTTGATAGACTTGAAAGATTTGATAGATATGATAGATAGATTAGATAGATTAGATAGATTAGATAGATTCGATAGATTAGATTAGATTAGATGAGATTAGATTACATTAGATTAAATTAGATTAGGTTAGTTAGATAGATAGATACAAAGATAGATAGTAGATAGATCGATCGATCGATAGATAGATAGATAGATAGGTAGGTAGATAGATAGATAGATAGATTCGATAGATTTGATAGATAAAAGTAAGATAGATAGAAGTAAGATAGATAGAAGTAAGATAGACAAAAGTAAGATAGATAGATAGATAGGTAGGTAGATAGATAGATAGATAGAGAGATACAACTACAACTACAACCACCACTACATGACATTACATTACACTACACTACACTACACCACGCTACGCTACACGACGCTTACTACATTACACACACTACATTTCACTACACTACACTACATTAATTACACGGCCCTACGCTACAACTACAACTACACTACACTACACGACACTACACTACACTACACTAATTATACTGCACTATATTGCACTACATCACAACTACAACTACGCTACCTTAGACTAGACTACGGTACACTATACCACACTACACTACACAACACTACACGACATTACGCTGCACTACACTACATGAATTACACTACATTAATTACACAACAACAGCAACAACAACAACAACAGCAACAGCAACAGCAACAACAACAACATCAACATCAACATCAACATCAACATCAACAACTGCAACTGCAACTGCAACTGCAACTGCAACTACACTACACTAACTACATTACATTACAACTACAACTTACAACTACAACTCCACTACACTACAACTACACCCACGACTGCAACTACAGCTGCACTACACCACACTACATCCAGCAGTTGTGGGTGAGGTGACCGCTGCAACCAGTGCAACCGCTCCAGAAAACACAACTCCAGCCACCTTTCGGTCCATCAGTGGATTCGCTCTGCCATCCGTGATTCACAACAACCAACCTCTCCTACAGGCTTCCTATTTTTGAAACTTCCGCCACCGCCTTGTGCGGCACTACTGGTAGATATGATTTAATGTCAAGGTGGGGATATGGTTTGGTTCTCCAGCAAGAAACGAATCACAATAAAAATGGCGTGGAAACTGTGAAAGGTTGCCAGTTCTTCTTTAGCACAGATGTGAAGCCAAGAGATGCTACACAAAGCGAGCAGGCCGGAGTAGGAGTAGTTGCATCCAATCTGAAACATTGCTTGCATTGAGGATGTTAAGCAATTTTCTGGGAGATTGATGTCTATCACACTGAGATCAAAGGGCAGAATTTTATGTTTCAGTTCCTCTTATGCATCGCATAGTGGCCATGATGTACAGATGAATATTAGTTTTTACCAAGAAGCTCAATCTTATGTGCGTAAAAGCAAAGGCGCACACTTTCTCGGACGTGATTTCAATGCCAGACTCCATCACCGATACCAACCCGAGGAGTCCGCACTGGGACCTCATATATATATATATGTGTGGCAGGGGGCCTGGCTACCTAGAGCAAGTCGCAGATTGCACCCTCGAAAACCGATCCCTGTTTCTGAGTTATTGTTTACAGGATGGCCTCAAAGGATTGAACACATGCTTCAGAAAAACACAAGAGAAGTATTGCACCTTTCGGGAAAGTACAACTGAACATGGCCCAGAATGGATTCCTCAGAGGTATGCGTAGAAATTGTCCTGACCTGACTGCTGGAACTGACATTTTTTCCTTTCCGACCATTACAGTATATAGTTGAAGCCTGCGTAGTTGTCAGGTTGCAGCCTCACAAGCACCCCAGACCAAGAGCACCTAAATTTCGACAACCAACCGACCTAGAATCTGAAAGGTTCAATACACAGTAAGCTGAATTACTTTTTGCCTCAAATGGAGTGCTAGAAGTAGCAAACAAAACCCTAACAACAATAGACAGGAAACAAAAGCAGGACTACATGTCGGAAGAAACGTAGCAGAAAATTGTTGCCAGACAAATTGCTCATGAAAATAGGAACTTGCCGACTGTAAGGGATCTTTCGTCACAAATCAAAAACTTGGCCCGTAGAGACAGACGCAATGCCATTCTGGAATCCATTCAAGAACTCGTTCATCAAAGAGAAAAGTGGTCTGGCATCGAAAATATGAAAAACGATCCCTAGCCCACGTATCTTCAGGACAAACACTGGACAAACAACATCAGCGTGCCAGGAGGAAACCTAGAGGTCATCCAGGACCTTAGTAATCAGTTTGATACAGGATATTTCATTATGACTGAACTTGATGCGGCCCTGCCTCTACCAAGATGCACAAACAACCTGGACCTGACAAAGTCATCATGGAACTGTTCAAATTGGTGAATCATGTAAACAAATCTTGGTTTCTTAGCCTATTAAATCCCTGGTGGGATAGTAAGCTGCCCCTGATGCAAGCTGTACCAATATATAAGAAAGGCGATACAGATGAACCTTCCAACTATAGACCGGTCTCTTTGTTGAATTCCTCTTTAGACTTTACATGATTCTGATCAGGCAACGCTTACAAACTGTTTTGGAGGATACCTTGACTAAGACACAATTTGAGTTTAGACCTTCTAGGAGCACCTCCCACGCCTTATTCCTCACACGAAGAATGCAAGATATAGCAGAGCAGCAAGGTTCAAATCTAATTATCACCTTTTTAGGTTGGGAAAAGGCATCTCATAAGGTCCAGCATGAAAAGCAGCATGTGGCATTACGAAGATTTGGGGTCCATCAGCATTTTATTGATGTCATTAAAAGAAAACTTATTCCAACATTTGCTTCTTTGTCGAAGATGAATTTGGTACATCCTCAACAAAACGGCAGGCGGCAGGGATTAGGCAAGGCTGTCCATTATCCCTCTACCTTTTTGTGCTGGGTATGAGTATAATTGATCATGATATTTCGCATAGTCTTGATAGGCGCACTATCAGGTCAAGAAAGGCTGGCATCGAGTCTGATAGAATCTACTACTCTGATGACATTGTTCTACATATGCGGCAAACAGAATGCTTTTGGGCTGTCGAACGAATTTCGAAGCAGTTTGGGCTTTTACTAAACGGCAGGAAATGTTCCCATTTTGCGATGAATCGAACGTAAATAATGTGGTCAGATTTGATAATGGAACCAAACTCAAAAGGTGTACAGAGTGTTTTGGGACATCACATCACCCAGTCAGAAAATGTACGACAGGAAGTGGGTCAAAGAATGCAACAAACTATGAACACCTGGTTCGAACTTATTTGTCTGGAAAGCTGCAAATTGCACCACCAGACGAAAGCTACGTGTCTCACGCGATCATCCAAAACAAACTCATCTATGGGTTAGAAACCTTTCAAAACTTTTTCCTTACCAAGCCATGTTAAAGAAGATAGATGCGTTCCACCTCCGTGGGCTTCGGTCCATTTTAGGACTGGAGACCACCGTTGTTCGTAGGAACATCAGTGAATTTGTGCTGAGGACTGCTTCTGACCATTCGGGACATGAAATTGAAATACCGTTGTTCTCAGACCTCCTCCTCCTCAAGAAACGAATTGCTCTAGCTGGACACATTTCCAGAACCAATGATAGCGATCCATTACGACAGACCACCTATGCACCTAGTACAGCATGCAGCGATCCAATTGGAAAAAGGCGGGTAGGAGGTCCGAGGCAGCAATGGCGACACTTTTTACGCATATATAACTAATTTGGGACATTTTGGGACAATCTTTTGGACGAACGAACGGAGTACGAAAACATAAACAGACAAACCAAACAAATCATCAATTGGCTCTCGCACGGGCCTTTTGAATGCAGTCGCAACGTGGGCCCACGGACACTTGAGTGCCCACGGCCGCCCAAAAAAAAAACTGGTTCCTATAGCCATGTCCTATTTTTGAAACTTCCGCCCCGGCGCGTGCCAGGCACTACCTGGTAATAGATGTTTTTCTTTTTGTTTTCTCCTTGTTCTTCTGCCACGTGTTCGGCTGAGGGCTTGCGACATGTTGTGTTGTGTGAAAAGCAATTGGATTACCTCCCTTCCAAATGCAGAAGATCCGGGCTCTAATTAATTGTTGAACGTTCCGGTCGACCGGCTATTAATTCGTGGCCACGGTCCAAGTTGATTTTGTCGCGAGTTGTGTTTGAGAACGGGAGTTCTGTTGTTGTTGTTGTTGTTGCTGTTGCTGTTGCTGTTGCTGTTGTTGTTGTTGTTGTTGTTGTTGGGATCTAATATTTGCCTGTGAAAACACCTCTGAAAGAATGAGATGAAACATTTTCTGATATCATATTTTGCTTCGTAGGAGAGCTATAAGACTGCAGTTGCATTCTGAATCGTGGCTCCTAGTGCGCAAGTCAGAGTGTTTTAAATGTCAAATCTTATCCAGCTCAAAATGTACGACAGAGTATTAAGGTTTAGGAGACAGAGCGTTATAGTTTTTCACAATTTTTCACCATCCCAACAGACAGAGGACAACTAGCCATTTAGATCCATTTAGAAGAAAACCCACTGTAGGTTGTTTGCTTCCCCCTGGGGGTCAGTAGAAGGGCCAGCCAGGAATTTTGGCCGTCGCTGGCAATGGAAGCGGACTCCCAAGGAGACTCGCGCCTGCACTTGCAGGTCAAGAATACGTTTTTGGATTTCCAGACCGACGAGGACGGGGATGCAGGAATCGAGACTCGCGCCTGCACTTGCAGGTCAAGAATACGTTTTTGGATTTCCAGACCGACGAGGACGGGGATGCAGGAATCGAGGGTTGCTCAGCCGACCGGTCTTGCAAAATCAGCATGATAGACAGAGGCCTCGCACAGTTGCAATAAAGTGATTGTGAGCGGATGGAATGCTAGGAGAAGGAGAAGGTGACGTTGCAGCCGAAAAGGTATGAAAAAGGTGATAGTTTGCCATGAATGCGGCAGGAATTTCAGAGAAGGACCTCTCACACGCGCAGCAAGAGTTGGGATGGATCCACCTCTTCTTCCAGTGTGTGCTGGGGAACTCAGCTTGATGGTGAAGCTACAGCTATTAATTCCGTGCATTGATCATGGCGGTCCGTTTCATTTGGCTCAACTCAGGCTCTGGAACTGGCGACTCCGAAAATGAACACTACTACGGAGCCAATGTTCAGAGCCGCCAAGAATTACACCACTGGGTTGTACAAACGCCAGTCACCCAGCCCTGACACCTGAAGGGATGTCATCGCTGTGTTGTCCATATGTCTTCCATAAGTCATTGGCAAAAGTCAAACTGCAGCTAAGGAACTCTTCCAACTCGGCTTCAGTGTCCGATTCAGTTGATGAAACTGCCGGGCAGTCGTTTCGGGACTTTGTCTGGGAGCTCGAAACAGGCACCCGTGGTACACTTCTGAAATGCTAAGGCATGAAAGTACAACTTGAAATCAATGTTGTATTTGATGTGGATGAAGCCACCCAGTCGTGGGCCGAAGGAAGTCGACGTTGCAAGAGACTTGTGCAGACAAATCCAACAACCAGATTTGGAGAGTTTAATAGGCATAACCGTTGCGGCATAACCTGTCTGGACTGATTTTGAGTCCGTAACATTGCGTCACCCAGTTCCCAAGAATGGGCCAGGACAAACAAGCCCTCCTCACCCAGCCGAGGTGCGATTCATGGGCGTTGTGTTGCCATGAGAGCAGCATAGAAAATGCAGTTTGAGGTAATGAATGTACATGATGGTATAATGGTGGTATAATGATGGTATAATGATGGTATGATGATGGTATAATGATGGTAGATGATGGTATAATGATGGTATAATGATGGTATAATGATGGTATAGTGATGGTATAATGATGGTATAATGATGGTATAATGCTGGTAGATGATGGTATAATGATGGTATAATGATGGTATAATGGTGGTATAATGCTGGTATAATGATGGTATGATGCTGATATAATGATGGTAGATGATGGTATAATGATGGTAGATGATGGTAGATGATGTTTTAATGATGGTATAATGATGGTATAATGATGGTATAGTGATGGTACAATGATGGTATAATGATGGTATAATGATGGTATAATGATGGTATAATGATGGTATAATGATGGTATAATGATGGTAGATGATGGTATAATGATGGTAGATGATGTTTTAATGATGGTATAATGATGGTATAATGATGATATAATGATGATATAATGATGGTAGATGATGGTATAATGATGGTAGATGATGGTATAATGATGGTATAATGATGGTAGATGATGGTATAGTGATGGTATAATGCTGGTAGATGATGGTATGATGATGGTATAATGATGGTATAATGGT
>CAMXCT020006797.1:25000-30000 GCA_947184155.2 Cladocopium goreaui
ACAATACAAGCAGACTATCCAGAGCCTCGGCTAAAGTAGAAGAGCCTCCATTGGCTGACACAAAGATTGTGATAGTGTAGAGGTTACGCGCTCAAGCCTTGCACCTTTACTGGTCTTGAAGGTGGTGTAGCAGCCCTTTTTCCATGCCGTGTGACGAGTGCCATTTGCCCAGTTTGCCATCACCAGTGGGGCACATCAGGGGATAGGATTCAGCCAGAAACAAGAGTTCAAGGTTTACCCCGTGATGCTCTTGTGATGCTTTTGTGCTCTCGGTCCTCCCACAATCTCCCACCAAAGATCTTCTGGATGACAATATAATGATATAATGTTTCACACACGCACACACACACACAAACACACACACCCCCGTACGTACGTACGTACGATTACGTACGTATACATGCACAGTTAATTAAATTACAGTTTAGTTTATACAGTTCTCGTAACGTGTTGTAATGTGTTGTAACTTTACGCTGCCTGCTGGCGCGCTAAACAATTTAGAATCAACCAACATGGTAGTTGCATGTAGTTGCATGGCAGTTCCATGGTAGCTTCATCATGTTGCACAATGCTCAGCCGGTGCCGCGTTTCTGTCCTGGTTCCTCGCAAGCCTGCTGAAGAGGGGAGTGTAGGGGCTTCTCTCCTCACCACTTCTGCCGATGCTCAGGAAGATCTACGAAGAATACAAGGACTTGGAAGATTTATTGGAAGTGCTAGAACATGGTAGAATCGTTTTTTAAATCCGCCCACACCGCTTTGGCGGTGAAGGCGTGCTTATTGGGGAGCAAACAGCTACACTAAATGCTCAATCACATTTGTTAATATAGCAGTCGCTATATCAGCTTTAGCTGGGGGGGGGCAAAAACGGTTTCGCACCGAGACCATAATTCGGTGGTGTTTTCGACATTTTTCGAGGATTTTTGGGTATCTGAGCGCAAGAGGGTATTGAAATTGAATTTTGGGTCATTTTGGTAGCTTTCCGGCAATGGAAAAACGGCCAAAAATGAAAAAAACATTGTACATAGCAAGATTTTGCAGGGTTTTTGGATGCCAGAGCATTGAAAACACTGCAAAAACAAGTGTTTTGGACTGACGTTATAGCAAAAAACGTGTAAATTACCGTATGCTTGACTGGAAGCATTACAAAAACACTGTCAAAAGCAATGTTTTGGAAGGATTTACTGCCTTTATGGCAAAAAACGTGCAAATTACCGTCTGTTTGACTGGAAACATTGGAAAAACACTGTCAAAAACAATGTTTTGGAAGGATTTCTTATGTATATGTTGGAGTTGGCTACCGGCATTGGAACATGGAAAAATTGAAGAAAATACTGTAAATAGCGGTATTTTCAATGGTTGGGGAGATAAGGGAATTGGATGCATTGTCGAACATGATGTTTTCGACCGGTTTTATGGCGACAAAAGTGTAAAGTACCGTGCTTTGAAGGAAACCATTGCAAAAACATGGAAACACATTCAAAGAACACAGGATTTGGGGGACTATCTAGGCGTCGTTGTCTAGCTATTTGAAATTCCGCAGCTTGGAGAGCCTCCAAGGGAGGGAAAAGTGAAAATTCCATAGCTTGGGAAGCTGTCATGGCGGGGAAAAGTGAAAATTCCCTAGCTTGGGGGGGAAAAGTGAAAATTCCCTAGCTTGGGGAGCCCCCACGGGGGGGGGGGAAGTGAAAATTCTTAGCTTGGGAAGCCCCCGGGGGGGAAAAGTGAAAATTCCCGCTTGGGAAGCCCCCACGGGGGGGGAAAAGCGAAAATTCCCTAGCTTGGGAAGCCTCCACGGGGGGGAAAAGTGAAAATTCTCGCCTGGGAAGCGTCTACGGGGGGGGAAAAGTGAAAATTGCTTAGCTTGGGAAGCCCCAATTGGAAGCATTGTCGAACATGATGTTTTCGACCGGTTTTATGGCGACAAATATTCCACACCACCCTTAGCCCCTCTCACGGACCGAAATAAACCTGCGGTGTGGGCGGCCACCCCACGCGAAGCGGGGTGAATATTATATATATATATTTCATTATATATCATTCCCTAGCTGGCTTTCGGCTGTTTGGCACTGCTGACATTTAGGGCTGACTATGAGGAGCCATGTTCATCTTGCTGGGTGGAACAGAATCAGAAGTACCCGAAGCACATTAAAGTACTACATTTGTTTGTGTCCGTTTTATCGGGATGGCAGGGATGAGGTTTTCGCATCAGAGATAAAGACATAGAAACGCATGTTTTGCATTGTTATTGTAGGCCTTCAGGATGCGAATGTTTCCCCAAATTTTCGGCACACGATAGTGAGAGGACAAGCCAGAGCAAAAGCAGAAAGCCTTGGGCAAGCCGCTTCACTCAAGCTACCAAAAACTGAAAGCTGGGTATGCAGATAAATTTGCTCAAGGTTTGGACTATTGCCAGTTGATAGTAGTTAAAACGCAGTTGCCAAGAACGAGGTTATTGCAGTTTTTAGCGCGTTGGAGGAAACTATTCACTATTCCGGTTGTTAAATTCAATACATAAGCCACATGCTGCAACTTGTCCTTTTCATGTCAGCTTGGATGGGTTGTTACTTCCATCCCCCTTTTGCCCAAAGCATGACAAAATCAGCCAACGTTTTAGCTGGATTGGAATTGAATCACGTTTGCATGCGGGTTTCTTTGGTAATTGTGGAACATTATAGAACTTTAAATGTTGCCTGTAGCACTGTGCATTCCTCCCTTCCAACCAGCATGCCACGTTGAGCTCATGCACATGGAAGTTCTAACTGTGATTTGGAAGGCAGCTCCAAGACGTCGATTAGAATAGCCATTCTAAAGTGCTGCACTGATCCCCAATGAAATTGCTGACTCTTGTCACATGAAAATGTGATGAGACTTGATGAGATTCATATCATGTTTTGGGCCGCTGTGTGCTCACCAGTTCGTGTGAACGTGTCGCTCTGCGCGCTGTTTGGTTGTGAGATTCCTAGCCACCCAGTTTTTATGCTGAGGATTGCGGATGCAAGCCCATACATGCGCAGTTTGCTCAAAGGATTGGATGGAAAGGAAGAGGATGAGATTGAAGAACCGAAAAAGATCAAGGCGGCTACTCGTCAAAAAACAATCCGTAGAGGTTCCCAAACTTCAAATTATTCCCGGGTATTTTCTGTGCCAGTTTCAACGGGATTCTTATCAATATCAGGCCGGTTTCATCAATTTGAGGCTTCTGCGCCAGAGATGCCACGAGTTCCGGGCTTGCAGTACTTCAGACGCAAGCAGATGTGGAACTCAAGTTTGATTGTTGTGAACTGCGAAGTGATTAGTTTTAACACGTTAGTTATATGATGTTATATGTATATATAGTATATATATTAGTTATAGTCAGTTATACCGACCTACTTTGGGGTTTCAAGGTAGTATTTAATTCCCATGTGCCAGTTTCTTGTACCTATTTGTTCCATGCAGCTGCAACCACATTTTAGGGCTGAGCTGTCCTGTGAAGATGCATCAAGTAGATGAACGCAGCACAGCATTGGCATTGGAATGGATAAAGACTGAGACTCACAGCATTTGAGCATCACTCACCCGATTGGGGATAATATAGTTTTCACATCTGACTGTTTCTAGTTGAACCATGTTGAACCATGCACCATTTATTTCATGCTGTTTGGTGCTACTTGTATTTCCGATTTTGGCACCAGTTGTGTGGACATTTGCGATTCTAGAGCTCTAATGCTGGAAGGCCAGCAGGCTCAGCAAGTTCATCTTCGGTGGTCAAGGCAATTTGTGGCTAGTTTGCGGATGGGTCAGATATATAAAAATACTATATTATATTATATTATATTTCATTATATTATATTATATCATATTATATTATATTATATTATATATTTACTGCATATATATATACGGGTGGGGCCCTAGGTTCTCCGATAGATGATAGGTGTTGATGATCAAACATGTGAAAAATGTGCGTTTCGCCATAGCGAAACTAGCATTTTGACATGAAGCATTGTTATGTGGAATTGGGCATCAAAACGGATGAAAAAAATCTCGTCCGTTTTGAGCGCTTGCAAAGTTGTGATTTACTTGATATGGGTTAGGAGGGTATAGTTGTAAATCCCCTTGTAACTACAGCACAGATACGTTGCGATGGTATGCAACATATGTTGAAACATCTCATTTTACCCTGTGTTTTCACAAGCAAAATAAAGGTAGCCTTATTTTACATGGTATATGCACTACATTTGAATGTTGCTTGAAAGTGAGGAACCCTGACAGTCAGCATGTGTGTTTGTTTTTTTTCTTTCGTGCATGTGTGTTCATTGTATTTTCCCAATCGAAACTCATGTGTGGTGAATTTTCCATGGTATTTCCCATATGGATTCAAGATATTGTTTTTGTTTCGACATCTGTGCTCATGACGAGGATTTTTTGTGGTAATTTATGATATGATCAATGATATTGTTAATGATCATCTGCAGCGGAGCATCAACAACGTGATCAGCATTCCACGAAAGATAATACACCCCACCCCACCCTGCCCTGTCGCAGAGCATGATACAACGTGATCATCTGCAGCGGAGCATCAACAACGTGATCAGCATTCCACGAAAGATAATACACCCCACCCCACCCTGCCCTGTCGCAGAGCATGATACAACGTGATCATCTGCAGCGGAGCATCAACAACGTGATCAACATTCCACGAACGATAATACACCCCACCCCACCCCACCCCCCACCCCACCCCGCCCTGTCACCCTGCCCTGTCGCGGAGCATCCCACCCCCCACCCCCACCCACCCTGTCGCGGAGCATGATACAACGTGATCATCTGCAGCGGGGCATCAACAGCATGATCAACATTCCACGAACGATAATACACCCCACCCCACCCTGCCCTGTCGCGGAGCATGATACAACGTGATCATCTGCAGCGGAGCAACAAACGGTGTGCGGTCATCGGAGAACCTGGGTCCCCGAGGGTATATATATATACATACATGTGTATATATATATATATGT
>CAMXCT020006797.1:35000-39752 GCA_947184155.2 Cladocopium goreaui
ACATTAGGCTCGATATAGTTCTTTCTGACTCGGGCCAAGACTGTGTCGATTTGAGCCCCATGGAAAATTATAATTTTGGATGGGGCCCAAACTTTACAGAGTCACCATTTTCTTTCGTTCTGATGTTTTACGACTTGCAACGGAAGATTACTTCTTGTTGGCATGGAACTCTTCCGCCAAAAGTCCGTCACCAGAACATTAAACTCGATCGAGTTCTTTCTCACTCAGGTCAACACTGTGTCGATTTGAGCCCCATCAAAAATTATAATTTTGGCTGTGGCCCAAATTTTGTAGAGTTAATCTTCTTTGGTTCAGATGTTTTACGACTTGCAACGGAAGCTTACATACCGTTCGGGTGCGCAAGATGCCTCACCAGAACATTAGGCTCGAGTCAAGACTGTGTAGATTTGAGCCCCATGGAAAATTATAATTTTGGATGGGGTCAAAAATTTGTCCGGTCACCATTTTCTTTGCTTCAGATGTTTTACGACTTGCAAGGGAAAATTGCATGTTGTTCCAATCTTGCGCAAGCTGCCTCACCAGAACATTAGTTTCGATCCGGTTCTTTCTGACTCAGGTCAGAGCTGTCTAGATTTGAGCCCAATCGAAAATTATAATTCTGGATGGGACCCAAATTTTGTAGAGTCACCATCTTCTTTGGTTCAGATGTTTTACGACTTGCAACGGAAGCTTATATGTTGTTCGGGCGCGCAAGATGCCTCGCCAGCACATTAGGCTCGATATAATTCTTTTTTGACTCGGGTCAAGACTGCGTCGATTTGAGCCCCATCGAAAATTATAATTTTGGATGGGGCCTAAATTTTACAGAGTCACCATCTTGTTTTGTTATTCGGCTGGCACTCTTGCGCCAAATGCCTTATCAGAACATTAGGTTCGATATAGTTCTTTCTGATTCACGTCAACAGTGTGGACTTTGAACCACATCGAAAATTCTACTTTTGCATGTGCCAACTTGCACGGGTGCTGCTTTTAATGTTCGGAGATGTTCGGAGCTTGTAACTGGCACCCGGAAACTCCTGCTCGAGATTAATCTGGACGTTTGTTCATGTCAGAAACTTCGCGCAAATTCAGCCGAAATTCGGTGCATAAATGGTTGAAGCTCTGGAAACGCGTGTTGTGATGCTGCATGTTGCTGCCTCTTATGTGAAACCATTCCAAAACATCCGTCTTTCGCGTAACACGACCTTTGCATGTAGGAAGGCTTCAACAAACATCACCAACCCACCAGGAGTTGCACAAATCTAGTCTCTTCGAACACCCACGGTTTGTTTTGCTTTTGCTGGTTCTTGTGCCCAGAAATGACACAAAAGTACACAAACACATGCCCAATTTTCATGCCTTTGTTGCTTGACTGATGATGACTTCTTGACCAAGGACTGGATTATTTTCTTAAATTGCAACATGTGTTTATTTTTTTATTTATTTGATTGCGCCCTCCACGGACCTTCGGCAACGCCACCCCGCCAAACCCTTTTCATTTAATTGCTACCTGATTTTTTTAGCAACTTGACCTTGTCACGGTGCAACTTGATTTTGTCCAATTGCAACAAAAAAGATTGCCTAACTGCAACTTGATTTTGTCCAAGCACAACTTGATTTGCTTAGTTGCAGTCAGGCTCTGTCCAATAGAACCCTGCTCTCTTTAATAGCAAAAAAAATCTGCTGAATTGCAAGCTGATTGTGCTTAATCGCAGTGTGTTTTCCTTAATTGCAGCAACTTTTCCTTAATTGCAGCAACTTTTCCTTAGTTGCAGCCAGTTTTCCTTAATTGCAGCATTTTTTTCCTTAATTGCAGCAACTTTTCCTTAGTTGCAGCAAGTTTTCCTTAATTGCAGCAATTGTTTCCTTAATTGCGGCGACTTTGTCCTTAATTGCAGCAACTTTTCCTTAATTGCAGCCAGCTTTCCTTATTTTCCTTAATTGCAGCAACTTTTTCCTAATTGCAGCGACTTTTTCCTTAATTGCCGCAACTTTTTCCTTAATTGCAGCCACTTTTGCTTAATTGCAGCAACTTTTTCCTTAATTGCAGCCACTTTTCCTTAATTGCAGCAACTTTTTGCTTAATTGCAGCAACTTTTCCTTAATTGCAGTAACTTTTGGTTCGACCCCCTCGGTTTCAAGAAAATTCAATGAAAATCTTGCTTTTTGCATCAAAACTAAGGGGCCTAGACATTGTTTAAGTAGCATCTAGGCCCCCTAGTTTCGCAGAAAAACCAACATAAATCTTGTTATTTTGCTCAAAACTAGGGGGTCTGGACTCAAAACTTGCTGCAATTAAGGAAAAGTTTCTGCAATTAAGGAAAAGTGGCTGCAATTAAGGAAAAAATTGCTGCAATTAAGGAAAAGTGGCTGCAATTAAGGAAAAAGTTGGTGCAACTAAGGGAAAGTTTATTAAATCAGGTTGAAATGGCGGGAACCAGGTTGCTGCTGAGCAAATCAAGATGCACTGAGACAAATCAAAATTTCAATTAGGCTGACTGAGGTTGCAGTGAGACAGAATCAGGTTGCAGTTTTTAAATGTTGCACCTAAGCAGAATCAGGTTGCTATTACCCAGAATGAGATTGCAATTGGGCAAATCAGTTTGCATTTAGACACTTCCGGTTGCAACTAGACAAAGTAAATTACAATCGCACAGCAAAGTAAAGAGACAGAATCAGGCTGCAATTGGACAGAATCAGGTGAATCCGGTGGCAATTGGGCAGAATCAAGTTGCAATTGAACAGACTTACGCGGAAATTAGACAGAATCAGGCTGCAATTGAACAGAATCAGGTTGCAATTAGACAAAATGCGGTTGGAATTATTGGCAAGGAAAGTTGGCTGGTAATTTTGGGGCCCCTCTTCTTGGTTTTGGCTACAGTCAGTTTGTTTGTAGCTCTGAAAGTAGAATTATTGCTTTATCATACCAGGCTTCTCTTCTGCTCAGCTGCTTTTGTCATTTGTGAAAAAGTGAAATGCTGTTCAGAAACCGCATCGGGGTGCATGTTTGTGAACAAATGTGTCATAAAAACTGTGTAGCAATGTAAGGAAAATAGAGTGGCCAATAGCCTGAAGGTACTTCTTGGCCAGGCACATAAAGATGTTTTTCATAGTTGTTTATTTTCTTTTTTGCAGCTCAGCAAATCCCCGAGTACTTCCAAATAAGCAGCAACAACCGTGGGCTGGGTATTTGGGGCATAGATTTGAGGCACTGGGTGTCATGTTTGACTGGTGGCATTGGCATTTATGCATGTATTTATCGGACCATTCAAGAACGCTGATGAGGATTTTTGAGCTGCAAGTGTTGCATTGGGATCAAATTATGGGATCCTCATTTTGGAAGCTAATTGCAATGACACCATACAAAAAAGACTCTAATTACAAACTGAAACTTGACCCGCGCAAGTTGGGATTTGGATGGGGCCCAAATTTTATACTGTTACCATCTTCTTTAGTTAATATGTTTTAAGACTCGTAATTGATAATTATTTGTTGATGGGATGGAACTCTTCCGCAAGATTTCTCACTAAAACATAGAATTCCATAAGTTCTTTCTAACTCAGGGCAATATTGTGTAGATTTGAGCCCCATTAAAAATTATAATTTTGGATGGGACCCAAAATTTGTCCGATACCAAGAGCTTCTAATCATTTGACAATGACCCAATAATTTTTTTTGATCTTCGGTCCAATGAAAATTATTTCTGCATAGGGCCAATATTTTTCTAATACCCATATTTTTGACTTTATATATTATAGGAATATAATTTGAAAATTATATTTAATTGCCTGCGGCAAGCCCGCCGGCCATAGCCATTTGGTGCATAGAGACATGTGAAAGTTTCTGTGTGTAAAAGCTTCTGTGTGTCAAAGCTTCTGTGTGTAAAAGCTTCTGTGTGTAAAAGCGTTTGTGGGTAAAAGCTTCTGTGTGTAAAAGCCTCTGTGTGTAAAAGCGTCTGCGTGTAAAGGGTTCTGTGTGTAGAAGTGTCTGTGAGTAAAAGCCGCTGTGTGTAAAAGCTTCGGCGTGTAAAAGCTTCTGTGGGTAAAAGCTTCTGTGCGTAAAAGCGTCTGCGTGTAAAAGCTTTTGTGTGTAAATGCTTTTGTGTGTCAAAGGTTCTGTGTGTAACATCTTCTGTGTGTAAAAGCCTCTGTGTGTAAAAGTTGCTGTGAAAAGCTTCTGCGTGTAAAATCTTTTGTGTGTCCAAGGTTCTGTGTGTAAAAGCTTATGTGTGTAAAAGCTTCTGTGTGTAAAAGCCTCTGTGTGTAAAAGCTTCTGTGTGTAAAAGCCTCTGTGTGTAAAAGCGCTTGTGTGTAAAAGCGCCTGTGTGTAAAAGTGTCTGTGTATAAAAGCTTATGTGTGTAAAAGCTTCCGTGTGTAAAAGCTTCTATGTGTAAAAGCTGCTGCGTGTAAAAGCTGTTGTGTGTGTAAAAGTTTTTGTGTGAAAAAGCTTCTGTGTGTAAAAGCTTCTGGGTGCAAAAAACGCTAGAAATCCTTCACTCTGCTGGGGGAGAGCTTTTTGGACGGAAGCCGGGAACGCCTCTGTGTGTAAAGGCTTGCAAAAGCTTCTGTGCGTAAATTTCTGACGAGTCGAAGTCGGAGTAGGCATCGGACGAGGAATGGGAGTAGGAGTTGGAGTAGGAGTGGTAGTAGTACCAGTGGTAGTAGTGGTAATAGTGGCAATCCTCCCCTCCCTTCTTCCTCCCCATCCCTCCCCTCTTTTTCCCTTCCCTCCCCTCCCCCCCAAGTATGGAA
>CAMXCT020006797.1:43254-186072 GCA_947184155.2 Cladocopium goreaui
TTTACCAAATCTAGCAAGCAAATGCAAAATTTTGGAGGGGGGTACTAAAAATGTATGTTACCACGTCCCATATCGAAAGTTACATTTTTAACCTCCCTCCCCCCCGAGTTTTTTAGGGCCAAAAAAATTGTAAAATATAATTTCCCAGACCCCTTCCCCCGCCCACTTATTGCAAGTTACAATTTTTCTGCCCCCCCCCCCAAAACCAAGGTAAAGGGAGTAGAGATTGTGTTTACGACCGCTAGGCGTCCTCATTTTATACAGGAAATCTACAGGGGGATACCCCTGTAAATTACCCCCTGCCCCCCAGCGGCCCCCATTTTGTGGGCTTAAAATGAAGCCGCTAAGGTATTCCTATCTACAAAATAAAATCCTATGATCCCAGCTATAACCCAGGCTGTCTACAAAATGTGAGCCTCCAGGGAACCAGCAAAAAGGGGATTTCATCAAAATTGTTCTACGAAATAAAGGACCCTGCCCTCTGGTATAAATCATCCATATATTACCAAGCACTAGGATATATATTTTGCGAGCGACCGCTGAGGGCTCTCATTTTAAGCACATCAACCCTTTGGATCCGTGATGTTGACCTTGTTAGAAAGGCTTTCATGTTGTAAAGTGGTATCTTAAAATTGCCTTCTTATGGGGTCCTCATTTTGTAGGGAAGTATTTCTTACCCTAGCTGGGAAAGGTTTTCATGTTATACAGTAAAACACTTTGAACCTTTGAACCTTTTTTTCGTTTGCAACGACCACGCATCGTCTGTGCATGTCTGCGCTATGCCCCTTGGAAAGCGTGTTAGGCGCCTTTGAAAACAATAGAGAAACAAAGCGGCATCTATCCAATATAGGCCCAAGATGGGCCCGATGGCTCAACATGGGCCCGACTTGGCCCAACATAAGCCCAAGATGGGCCCAAGATGGCTCAACATGGGCCCGGCTTGGCCCAACATAAGCCCAAGATGGGCCCAAGATGGCTCAACATGGGCCCGACTTGGCTCAACATGGGCACCACCTGCGCTCAACATAGGCCCAGACTGCTTCCATACAGGCAAGCACTGCGCATTATGCCTGCCTCAGTTCAACATAGCCCTCCCTGGGTTTGCGCGGAGAATCTCGGCCCAATCTTCCCACACCATAAGCCAAACGTCGTTGCTTGGCCGGCGCCCGGCTGTCAGGCGTAAGTAAGCCTTTAAATCCGGGCGCCGGCCACGGGCCCGTGTGCTGCCCGGAGGGCCTTCGGTGGTAACCAAAAGTTATATACGCTGGCCGCCTGCCGCCGACCCACCCCAGAACTACCGCCGACCCACCCCCGACCTAGCCCGAGCGACGGAAGTCCCCCGTAATTTACAGTGTTTCGTGTGTCTGAGGTCCCAAAAACATCGTTTTTTACGGTGCTTTGCGCGCTTGGACGCTCACATTTTTTTTGTTGGCGAAAGTCTTAAAAAAAAAAAACGTGGTTTTACCTTGCTTTTGGTTCCGCGGAGGGGTCCGTCTTGGAGGTCTTTCAACAGAGATGGTATCACATATCGCCACCATAGCCCCAACATAGGCCCCAAGATGGGCCAACATAAGGCCAACATAGGCCAACATAGGGCCAACATAGGGCCAAGACAGGGACAACATAGGCCAAAATAGGGTTAACATAGGCCAACATAAGGCCAACATAGAGCCAACATAGGCCCAACGTGACACAAGATAGGCCCAAGATGGGCCCAATCTGGCCCAACATGGACCCAAGGGCGGCCCTTCAATCCGGGATGGATCGCCAACATAGCCTCAACATGAGCGCAACATAGCCTCAACACGCGCGCAACATGCTCCCTGCCCTGACTTCAGGCCGTTTCTCTGCTGGCGCCCGGCTGTCAGGCGTAAGCCCTTAAACCCGGCGATGCCTCGCTGTTTGTGGTGGTAGCCTGCAGCTAGCTTTAGCTAGCCGCCGACCCCCCAAATCCTTCACTCTGATGGTGTTTTCACGTTTGTGCTGCGCTCCGGAAGCAAAAACATCGTAAAATACAATGTTTTTTGTCCTTTTCGCATATAGAAACTATATCTTGCAACATGGTGAAAACTGCGTAAATACTAGTGTTTTTAAGACTGCTAGGCGCGGGCACAAAAACATTGTAAATAGGTTGGTTTTTGCTACCAGATGCAAAAAAACATCGTAAATACCATGGTGTTGGGCTTCCGAGGCGCAAAAATCATCGGTATTTACAGTGCTTTTTTGCTCCGAGAGTGTCAACACCTATGTGATGATTTTTAGGGCCCACAAAAATGCGACAATAAGATGTGTTGCAAGAACAACAAGGACAAGAAGAAGAAGAAGACGAAGAAGAAGAAGAAGAACAACAACAACAACAAAACGAAGAAGAAGAAGAAGAAGAAGAAGGAGAAGAAGAAGAAGATACATATATATATAACTATATGTATGTATATGTTATGTATATATATATATTATATCATGTTATATTATATAGGTAGATCTATGGTTAGAGAAGTATAGGTAGATATACAATTAGAGAAAGGAAATGTCATTATAAAACAAAATATCATAAATAGCATAAATTAATTATTCCGCATCATTTGGGTTTGTCTGAAAATAAAGTACTCCAAAATCCGGTTAATGGTTATTTGCCCTATTAAAGAGCCATTTGAGGACACCCATTTCTGTTTGTTTTTTGACTGCAGTGCGGAACTCAATCATAGCGGCTTTTGTTCGCTTCAAGGTAGCCATGCAACGCACCTGAATCAGTGGGTGCGGCTGGGATCTGTTTTACAAAAAGCTGCATCTGGTACACTGCTTGTTTATCACACTGTGATTCCGGGCTATGTTCGCCGGTGATGCGCTTGAACGTAGCGCGGTCCATGGACAACAAATACACCTTGGCACTGAGCTGACATCGTCAAAAGAACCAATTTCTTCAAAAAAAAACGCTTGTCTCAACTTGCTGTCCTCTTTTGAATCCAGAATTGTGGTATCTGGTACGAGTATCTGTTGAGATTTCTCGCTTCTCAAGAATTTATTAGTACTAAGTAATAAGGCATTCGCTTGGTGGTCACAAGCATTCCATTGCTGGATGGAAAAAAAGAATTTGCACCACAGCCACCTTTCCAAATGAGGACCTTTCACCATATCTGGGCCCTACCTTGTATCAACATATATCAACTAGCCTCGGCTTGGCTTTGGGAACCGCCGCGCCTCTGGTTCGCTACTGGCCACCACGCTAGCAGCACGTGGGGCGTCCAGAATCAAGGCCAGCTCTCCAAAGTAGTCACCAGCCTACTGAACTCGACCAGCGAAGTCTACATCAACTGGATCTGGAGTTTTTGACCAAAACCTCTGGGCGTTTCACTGCGTTTCACCTAGAACATCTGTGCCAGCGCGCTTGTAATTGGCATGTTGCGCGTGTTCTACATCCCAGCAACAGGTTTGCAGAAACGCATCGTTCCGAAGGCGGATCACAAGAACCGCAGGATACCCTCGACTTGAAACCCACCACTTCTTGGCTTTATTAGGCTTTCTATTTGTATTAGACCCAGGTAGAAGTTAAAGTAAGGAGTGCATGTGAAATTGAATGAAACTTGATCACTCAGCAATCCCAGCGTTCACCGAAGCCTCATGGATCATCATCACTGGATCTGGTGACTCCTCAGTAACCTTCGATGCCATGACCTGAAGGGCAAAATTCCATTTTCTTCCACATGTCCGACATGTCCAGTGTCATCAAATGTCAAATTTTGACTTTCACATTGGTGCAACATGGTGCGGTGGATAGAAAGCTTCTACAAGGACTCACAAAAGTTTGCTGCCGTCTCAGTCCTGCTGTCCCTGCCTGACCCTCATACACAATGTAGAAATGCTCTCCAACCTCCCCTGCGAAGTGAGTCTGCATACTGCGACTGATTTGATGATCCGGGTGCAGAAAGCTGTCGCTGCATTTTCTCACTGGTGATCTTTTTGCGGTCTTCCCCCGACAAAGTCGTGCCTTGTCTGATGATGACATCACCTCAACATTCACGAGACATGAAGCAGAGCGGAAGTCGACATCAGTTTGGGCTTGACAGGCAAACAGCAGAAACAATGAATAAGAAGACGTGTAGAGTGTAGACAATTGACAATAGGCTCAAACACTTGCTCATTCCCTTCAAGGTGCAAAAGTCTCAGCTTCTGACCGTGAGGTCGTCTCTCCATTTTCAGAGCGTCGATGATGTTCTCCAACTGGGCTCAAAGAACTCGTGTTTCATTTTTTCATATTGGATAGCTGATAGCTGTATATTTCTTTTAGATTGCTTATGATCGCTTACTGCGCAGTGGCTCAAAGTCAACAAGTTGAAGTCAACAAGGAGTAGCTCTTGCAAATCATACCTCCATACCTCCAGCAAAGCGCAAGTGAGTTTCTAGGCACCTCAGTTCGAGAGATCTCTGCAAAGAGGGGCACCGATGACAGCACCGTTAAGCACCTCAGAACAGATGCATCCAGCCACAGCACCGCATTTTTCTAGTGCTGAAAATATTCGCGCGAGCCACCTCCATTCAGTTTCTCCAATCATTCCAATCTGAGTATATAGGTTTCCCTCCAGTTTGGCCAATTCTTGTTTTATCTATTTTTGAGGTTCTGCTGATTGGACGCCGGCATCCAAGAAGCAGGCTGGTTTCGTTTCCGCTGAACTCCTGAAAGCCGGAAGTTTGGATGAAGCATGAACAAGTGCACAAAGGCAAGTGTCAGATTGTCACTATGAAGTCCACATGTGAAAAACCTCGTCATAAAAAGTTTTGCGACGAACATATTTGACTAGCAACGCAAAGTCTCTTCCAAAGTTTACGTCATGCAGAACCTGATCTAGCCCTCTGGAGATCTAGCTTGCAGCACGAAAATGCAACGCCCGTACACTGGTGCTGCATTTGATGCTGACTGGCAGCTTCAACAGCTCCCAGACTCCTTCCATGACAATATTGTTGAAGGTTGCTCGATCCAACTCCCAGAGCACTGCAGCCTTGCGAATGACAGACCAGCATTCTGCATAAACATACACTCTATATATATAGTATATATATATATATAATCTATACTATATACTGCCTATGTGCCTGTACGCAGGTACATCTGCAGGTGCATCTACCGCCTCTGTAAGAATATTTGCTCCACATAACATATATATATATATGTATAGTGTGTGTGTGTTTTCCTTGTTGTTATTGTTCGATCTGATCACAAGTTTGTGGCCAGCTAACAACGTGGGTAAAATACACCCAGCTTGTTTCACTGCAGGCATCAGCTTGATTGAAAAACTACTTGCACAGTGAAGGCCATGTTTTTCCGTGAACTCCTGAACAGTGTCTAAAAACACTCGAAAAATCCCTTACAATGATCGGATAATGAGGAATACCGAGTCTGCTAATCCCCTTCCTCTTCTCATTTCTCAATTTCATCCCCATATTTTTGATGGTCAAAAATCTAAAATAAACCCTCTCTCTGATGCTTAGACCATCTCAAAGTCCCCATTAAATCAACAGATGATTTTTGAAGCCCTCCTGGTGGCTACCCTTTGCCCCCCGGCCCCAGCGCTTGCCTCGCGGCACTGCACACTTGCTGCCCGAGGGCAGTTGTAGAGCAAGGCCTCATGACTGCTTACTTCGTTGGTGGATTTTCAACTTCCATGCTACAATCCGTGAAAATGGTGGAAATTAGTCCAGCTGATTGCATATTCTTACGGGGAAACTTATGGTGAACCATGGAATTTCAGGGTATTCCCAGTCTTTAAACGAGCCCAAGTGGAATTTGTGTACTCACATACACCGCAAAAACGCTAATGAGTGTATTGCAACGGAAAGTGAGGTCTGATCTAGGCGAAGGCAAAGACGGGAGAAAGACAAAACATGTCAGCAGCATGAAACAGAGAAACTGCGTACTGTAGGTACAAATTTGGACAAGTATGAAATCAGACTCAGAGGCAAAGTCTTGGGTTAGCATAGATCGGAACGACGACTACCAGGATCAGGCAAGCCAAGAAGTTTATCGTAGCTTTGCAATGGTAGCTCTTGATTGCCATATATCATATAGCATCATATAGGATCATATAGCCCATCAAATCCGTTCAGCCGAGCTACAGAATCTCGAGCTCACTCCAGATTGACTGGGCGCTCCCACCAGCTCCCCGAAGAGGTCTCCCTTGACGCAGGTCTTAACTACCTCCAATCAATTCCAAGAATAGAAATAATAGAAGTTTGATAGAAGTTTATGCCAAGCATCGTTGAAAAAATACCGTAGTTTATGCCAAGCTTTGTTGTGGTGACCAATCATCTCAAACGAGCGTCGAAATCCCAGAATTTCAACACAGATTTGAGGCGAGAACCATTTCGACTCCGTCAATGATCTTGATGCAATCCATCTCGCCCTCCTCGCAGCCCAGCAACCACTCACTAGTCGTTCTCCAAATCCACACGTGCAACAAAAGAATGGAAGATCGTGGAAGCATGTAGATAAAAGGGATGTGAATCTGCATCAGGCCAAAGGACAAGAGGCTGCCAGAGGGTAGCCATTGGGTGCCAGCTGAGTGCCACTGGGCTGTGACATGTCACATCAGTCCGTGACCACATAGAGCGCATCCCCTGCATCACCTTCTTGGATGATCCTCATGCCTGCGACCAAAGAGGGAGGGTTCACTTGGCACCGCATGGTTGCCCTAATTGAAAGCTGGAGTTCTTGACTTCCCAAGACACGTGAATTGTTTTCCGAGTTGTTGGCCCATGTTGGCCGTTCACCTAACTGTTGCAAAATGTCCGCGAAGAGGCGTGTCCACCTGGGTTTTCCTTCGAGAAATATGAGCTTGATGAGCTCTTGATGAGCTCTTGAGTAACTTGAGTAACTTGAGTATGTTCGTCTTTTTCCGTTTTTCGCTTTTTTTCATTTGCCTTTCTGAAGAAAAAATCATTCCAGCCTGGTTCTAGAATCAAGGGCCCTTTCATTGCAGCTATGACTACCTCAGCCCAGGTATTACACTCAAGATCACTCAAGGTGGCCCAGCGAGGACAATATCTCTCTACATGCTCTTGGTGCCATGAGTCATGGAACTTGAACTTCCACTACACTATGAGAATTATGCACGCAATCTGGAAGCACTCAAGGGGCATTTGCGGCAGAAACCGCCGAGGAAAGTCCGGTGAATCTCCGCAGTCCATCTGTGTTCATCTAAGCGAACACCATTTAAATTAATCATTCAAGCAGTTGAAGACTCTGTCATCCCCTTTGTTTCAAGGTTTTAAGGGTTCTGATGATCTCCATTAAACATCATTAAATCAGCTAGTAAGAAACCCATTTCACCATCAGCCACCGATGGGATTTCTCTGAGGTCCTCTGACCCGCAGGTCTTTCTCCTCCAAAGAGGTGAAAAGAAAGGATCGGGAAGTCACCTGCACCAGCAGTAAATGGGATATTAATGATTATTAATGGTGAATGGGGTATCAATGGGGTCTTAACGGGATCTATAACCAATATGATATTAACATCTGAGTGTGTCTGAAAATGGAGGAGCCCCCCTACATTAATGGCCATGTTAATTGTAAAATTATGAAATACAATGAAACATACCAATGCCAATACCAATGGATCGAATGGGGCACCCAATTTTCAAACAAACCCATCTGTTGAAGCTTCAAATATGTTTCGCCTAATTCGCTGGCTTGATTGACATCGTAATATTCATGATATGGCTTAACTACCACAGGGCCAGGTTGTGGCAGTTTTAGATGTGAGTCTGAGATCTGCCACTCTGCTGCACTGTCGCAATTGGGCTGCCTCGAGAAGCTCTTGACTCTGATCTGGCCTGATCCGATGGAAACTGATGGACAACTGTGAAACCATCTCCCACACAATGTTTCGTCACTCGATGAAAAGGTGTCCTTTTCAAACTTTTCAATTGTCCTCAAAGCATCGAACTGCAAGCCATGACAGGATTCCCGACGTCTTGGGGTATATGGGCGGCTCAAAAACCACTCGCTGATTCCTCGGCAGAATAAAGGAAAGCGTGCTCCTGGAGAACGCTATGTTGTTTGCGGGAACAGCTGTAAGAATGGTCCAAGTCAACCTGAAAGAAACGGATGGAGGTGTTTGTTGCTACATTTTGTCAAACTTGTCCACTGAGGCACCAGACCATTCTCCGAAAGCCTCTGCTGAGACACTCTGTCTCTGAGTTCGAACTACCTCAAGGCCGCGGGCGACAGCCGGGGCGACACTCTGGGATGACTTCATAGAAACTCTTTAATAAATAAGTATCTTTAAATTTTAAATAATATTTCTGGTTCCTATGCCTCAAAATGCATCTCTTGGCACAGCGCGCAAGTTTGAATCCTTTATAATGGCAAAGCCAATAAAACAGCCTTTCCCGTGCAGGACGGTTGTGAACGCTTCTGTTGTATCTTGGTGTCCGGCTTTCGAAGGTGGCGGTGGAACAAAGTCAGGCTCTTCCACTTCATCCTCTTCACTATCCTTAGGAAGATGCCACTACAGATTTAAATAGATTTGAAGCATTCTGGCCAATTAGTCAATGAGGTTTAGCCACGACACTCACAGCTTGAATATCTTGAATGGCCTTCCTGGTGCTTTAAGACTCTAAGCGCAAGGTTTTCCAAACAAGCCATGCATTCTCTGTTGATCAAGCCATGCCACTGTGTTGGCCATCACTTCCAGCCCACAGAGGGTATGGCAACGATGGAAGCTTCCAAGAGGTGCCACTTGATGGTGTACAAAGTTTCAATGCTTTCATGTTGCGTCGATGATGGCATTCATCAAGATAATGATATAATTACTCTAAATACTGTATATAAGTGTGCTGTCCAGTGTGCTTTTGTATCTTGGCATTCCGTTTCGTGTCAATCAAATGTCTTCACATGAAGAAATAGACAGACTAGGGCAAGTTCTAAACGACCTTCGCCGTTTCTTGCTGGAGCCGAAACGCCTTCTGTCCTCTCCCGCTGTACAGCTTTTCACGATCACACCTTTGAAATCCTTTGAATCAGCTGGACACGAGTCGCACCTTGCCAATCTTGCCAGGGTCTTTCACATCGGCTCTTTTTAGCTCCTGATGCCCTCAGGCGGTTTCCCACGCGCTTTTGACGCACTGTTTTTGTAGCTTTTTCCAGCTTCCAGGTCTGGTGTCCATTGGCATCCTTCATGCACCTTGCAAGTGTTTGACAATGGCAATGAACAGTACATTTCTTCTATGCCGCAAGAAGCTGTTCATCAAGTTTGTAGTCTTGATATGGTGAAACATGAAATCAATCTGCTTTCCATACCCTCATTTCCACTTTTCACAATTCATAAGATGTCCCCAGAAGCAGGAAGGTCGAAAGCACTAGCGCATCAGGGTGTGTCCAAACATGCGGAAGCCCCTCCCTGACTGTAGGTCAGTCACCATCGTTTGCCAAAAAAGAGATATTGTTTATTCCTGAAAATTACACATGTTGAGGTTCTACTGGTGCCCCAAGTGGGGTGGGTTGTCTCCCAAAATTCCATGGCTTGTCATTTTCCCCATTAAGGTTGCCTTATTCATTGGATATCCAGTGGATATCCCATGATTTGTGGACTAACCCAACCAGTATCAAAATCACTCACCCTGCGCCTCCCCAGTCAGGAACTCCTGTGGTGCCTGGAAAGCATGCACCCTCTGCAAAGGCTCTAGCCTTGGTGGATTGGTCGGAAAATTCGGGAAACCATGATTTGCCCCATCAAATACAGTATGAGAGGTTCCTGCGAATTTTCGAATCTGGAAAATGGTCCTTATCACGCATTTCCGTTCAAAGCAGTCCCAAGGCCCAAGACTAGTCCGTCTTTTGGCTAGATGTCCTATATAATCATTTGCGAGGGAGTTGCAATTCTGTTCCGCATGGCAGCCCCAAGAATTTGCTTCTCCGTCGGTGATCCAACAAGATCCCTCAATGACTAAACCAAGTTGCTGAAATAGGCCTCAACATGCCAGGCCGAGCATGCTGATTGCTTCTGAATGGCACCGGGTGACACATTCAATTTTTGCGAATTCTAAACAGTACCAAAATCACAAAGTGTTACAGTATGCTTGCTGGAAAATAATTGTTACAAACAAACATGTTGGTTTCTTTGTGTTGGAAGGGTGTGTCATTTCTTGCACGTTTCACAAGGTCGGTGCCCCCACAAGATTTCATGTCTGTTCGCGACCCATCTCTGAGGCATCAAATGAGGGAAATTGAACACCCGGCCTCTCAGAAAATCCAGGAACGAACTATGGTGTGGCGGCACCTGTCTGAAGTCAGCATCACAATTTTTGACCATGATAAAAGATATAAAAGAGACAACTCGAGGAAAAACATAAGACCGTTTCTTCCCCACAGCAGGAGGTCTACGTCATCCCTCCGATCCATTTTGGGTTTTCGCCATCTTAAGCACAGTTGAGCATAAGTCATGCCTTAGTCGTCCTTTCGGATTTGGGTTTTCGCCACTATTCAGCCCACATTTACCAACACTGGAATGGAAGTGCAACAAATCATGAATCATACTGAAAAAGAGTGTCCACCATTTTGCACGTAGCTTGCGAATTCCATCGAAAAAAACTATCCATATTTTCTTGTCTGCACCTGATTCGATCAATCCAGGAAAAAAACGACAAGGGAGACTGACTGTATTGCATTCCAAAAATCCAAATGCCATGAAATTCTACCTGTTTCTCCATGTTTGTTGCGAAAAAAAACATGTTCGCTGCAACCCTGACGTTGTTCCGCGCCGGAATTGTGGAAGGGTTGCGTATTTTTGAAGTGCCATGGCGGTGGACTTTCGATATGTAGATGTACATGTGACCCTTGATGATCAAATCATCGTCGCCATCGTCATCGTCATCGTCATCGTCATCATCATCATCATCATCATCATCAATACTGTATCCCTTATTAAATGAAGATAAGTTGATGCTATTTTGTCATGACGGGTGGTGGATTCTTTTGATCCTTTATGAAGATACGTTGATACTAATATCAGATTCAGCATATTTGTCAAAAGGGGTGGTGGATTTTTTTTATCCCTTATGAAGATAAGTTGATGCGATTGCCCCATTTAACATATTTGTCATAGGGGGTGGTGGGTGCTTGAGCCCTTATGAAGATAAGTTGATGTGATTGGAGCATTCAACATATTTGTCAACTCGGGTGGTGGATTTTTGATCCCTTACAAAGATAAGTTGATGTTATTCTTTATTCAACATATTTGTCAGAGGGGGTGGCGGATGTTGATCTCTTATGAAGATAAGTGGGTAAGATTACCCCCATTTTACATATTTGTCATAGCGGGCGCTGGATGTTTGATGATTGTTGATCCCTTATGAAGATGAGTTGATGTGATTACCCCGTTCAAAGTATTGTCAGAGCGGGTGGTGGTGGATTTTCGATCCCTTATGAAGATACGTGGATACTAATATCAGATTCAGCATATTTTGTCAAAAGGGTGGTGGATTTTCGTTCCCTTATGAAGATATGTTCATGCGATTACCCCATTTAACATATTTGTCATAGAGGGTGGTGGATTTTCGTTCCCTTATGACGATAAGTTGATGTGCTTGCCCCATTCAACATATTTGTCAAAGGGGGTGGTGGAAACATCAAATGTTGATGGTATTACATGGCCTTACCCCATTCCACATGAGTTGACACTAGTGATGGTGATGGTGATGATGATGGTGATGATGATGATGATGATGATTGTAAGTGTGGAGCAACGTCCGGGTTGGACGGAACATGTTTAACCGTATAACCACCATTTTCCATGGTGAAATCACCTTCCACCAGAAAACGTTCACCTTCCCGTTACGCCTGTGCTGATAGAGGCTGGACTGCCTGGACATGCGACCCGCATGGGATTCCGAACAGAATGTTTATATGAAAACCACGAACTGGAATGGGGAAAGACAATCCCGCAATATGGAAGTTTCCAATTGTTTCCATGGCAAATTCCAGCACATATAGAGATAATCTACAGACCTTTCCTACATGGACAGTTCTGTAGCACAAATTCTAAGAATAGAAAAGGAAGCCGACTGCGCTACCTGCACTCTACCAAGACGATCAGGATCATCTGGCCAAACCTTGGGATGCCGAGGCAAAATGTCTTGGACCATGTGAGGTTTTGACAGAGAATAGGGCATGCCCAATTCCAGTCGATTATATATATATATATATTATGTATGTATGTATATATATATATATACGATTAGCTCCAATATATATATGATTAACTCCAGGGTTCTGCAGTGTTGACTTTCCTCTCCTGGGCAAGCACCGGTAAGTTGGACAGAGCGGCGCCGCCTCTGCAGCAAGATGGAGCGTCACAGCCCCAAGTGATCAAGGTTTTTGCTCAAAGAAAAAACTGTAGGAGGATCACCTGTGATGCAAAGCAGCTCCACCTCTACCAACAGCTACAGCAGTGCGACAAGCCGCTGTGCGCGGACAAACCACTTCAGTGCTAACACGTCAGTGCACTGCAACAGGACAGCTAAGCTCGCAGCATCAAAGAAAGAAAACGAGAGGAAGCCATCTAAGAACTTCTGGTGTGAGGACTAAGTTTTGCAAGTAGAGAGCTAGCTGCTGTCTCCTGGAGGTAACTCTCCCGAGTGGCGAGGTGTTTTAGTCTCAGAATGCTGGAGACTGCAGTAGTGGATTGGTGGTAAAGAAAAATAGCACCTCGCCCTCGCAAGCCCCCTGGTGTCAACTTCAGCGCGTTCTGAATATTGAACACTTCAAGCAGTCTATCCCAGCGCCGCCTGTATGTCGAAGCAGTCGACGGGCATAACGCCTCCCAAGACCAAGCCACTGACAAGAAAGCATCAAAACCAGTTTCGGCGCTGGAGGCCGATGAGGGTTCAAAATCTCCCAGCGACTCAGCAAGTTCCAGGCTTCCGTCATAGAAGGTCGCAGATGAGGAAATTGCTGCTGGCAGAAAACAACCAAATGTCTAAAAACATATATATATATAAAGGCTGTCCCGTCTGAAAAAGCCAGTTTCCATTGCTATGCAAGAAAAAGACTTGTAACTGCGGTTGCCCACAAGCGCTGACCCAAGTCGGCTCAGACAGCTGAGCTTTCAGCCAATCCATAAACTGTGTATACACTCTTTTCGGCAATAAAAGTGTAGTGGTTCCCACCAGCCCCACACGCTCCAAGTAGCGTTGGCAAAACGTCTGTTCCGAGGGCCCGGATTTTTGGCCTCGCCTATCCGCCGGGCGCAGCAACGTGCACAGGCAGCTGCATCCAGAGTCGCCCTTCTGCTTTCGGGTTTCAGACGCTCTGCAACAGCTTGGCTAAAAAGTTGCACAATCCGGAGGGATAGTCCTCAGCCGCTTTGGTCCAGGCACGCCGGAACAAAGGTGAGTATCCTACCAAACGCATGTGGGGCTTCGAGCTTTTGGTGTGCTTTCGCCAAGGCATACCCCAGCGACAAAAATCAGTGACAAAAAAGGAAAGCCTGCCAGATTCGATCAACGCTTTCCACTCCAGTTGATCCCCGAAAAAACTGCCGGCTGGATTTTCCACCCAGACCGCCAAGTTCAGTTGCAACGCCAGCGTCTACCAGAGATGCTACCCAGCGGGCAAAGGAATTTCCAACAGCAATTTTCTGCTTCATGGTCTCTTGCGCATCAGGCAGCCCTGCAGGCCATTAGAAAAGAAAAGACATGTTTTGGAGGCAAAGTTTGAAATCTTCCGCCATGCTTTCGAACGCACGGGGGGCTGTACAGCCCGAGAAAAACTAGCGCAGACTGGCAAGGCAGAGCAAGATAAGAAACATCCCGCTCTCATCATTTCCTCTATTTGCTCTCGCACCTCTAGCTGCAGCAAATCTTCGGAAGGAGAATGGGATATGTCAAAAGTCAGTACCCATCTGCCGGCGCTTAGCAAGGGCACGGGCAGCACTTCCAGAAAAAATGGCGAGAAAAGGTCTAGGTGGCCAGGCTTGCTCAGCAATGCGGCGAGATCCGCATTCTTCGACGGCAGGACAAACTGAGTGCGTTTTGTGCTCCAACAACGCGACAGCTGCTTCAGTCAGTTTTCGGCGAGGAAGCCATGGCTCAGACCTACTAGCCACCACTGGTGGATTACCCCGCCGCCGTTTCAGTCCTGACGTTTCGCTTCAGTTGCCGGTCTGACAATGCAGGCACCACCTCAACTTGCGTTTCAGGTTCAGCAGGAAGGCGAGCGAGGGTCAAAGGGTCTAGCTGCTCATGGCGCAAAAACGCGTCGAGCTCCTCAAACTGCCCCTTCTCAGCCTCAATCAACCATGCAGGACCGCTTGCTGGTTACTGGAGTCCCAGGTGCATGTTCTGGCCAAGCATTGCTGGAGGCAGCTTTCATTTGGGAGCTTAGGGCTGCTGAAGAAGAGCGTCCCTTCACTGATGCTCCGCACACTACCTGGCTATCTGACCCAAGCAGCACTTTGCTGTTCGGTTCAAGAAAATGTTGGTATGCTCGCGCTTCTTGATGCGCTTGCGCGCTTTCAACTCAAACTTCTTAGTCCTCACAACTTCTGTCCACAGGGGATGGCTTCTTACAGGAGCTTCACCTTCTGGCACTTCCTCCTCCGGGGCTAACAAACCTCTAGACCTCTGCAAAGCCTTCAACGGCGACAAAATACGCGCCCAGTTCATGCTGCAGCATCTCCTCCGCCAACTCCACAGGCAGCTCAGCACTGACCTCGGCAGTTCACTCATTCGACGCGTCGACCAAGGAAAACTCCTTGCCCACTGCAGTTCGAAGGTCGGTGCAAAAAAGGGGCGCTCCAGAGTTCATCGACTGTGGCTGGCTGGAATGCAAAATCCTCTTCATAGGCAAACAGCTGAATCTCCTCAAGCAGTCAGTTTCAAGCAGGCACGTGCAGCGCTTTCGGAACTGCAAGATTGAAGTCTAGCCAAGTTGGCTCGACCTAATCGTGCGACCTGTGCGGTGAGCATGGCAAGAGGTACAGCACGCTCCAACTGCGCTCGCAGTAGCCCTTCATGTCCATCCAAGCTCGCTCCCCAAAACTTCGCTTTCAGCTCCCCTCTAGACCTCTTTGAACCATTTGGCACGAGACCCTCATTCTCATAGGCTTCCACCATAGCGTCGGCGACTAGCCCGACGTCTGCTCTGTAACACCCAGATCTTGCCTCCGCATCTTCGCTAAGCAAGTGAGGTCATCTATAACCACCCCAACCATCACCTTCTGCCTTGGAACTCGCCCACGCAAGGTGAGCATGTCGGAAAAGCGAAACCCCGTCTTAACTGCAAGAGCCAAATGAGCTTGCTGGCCATACTCAACGACATTGACATCGCCCACGGCCATTGTCCGCAGCGCGGGGATGTATTTTGAGGCAGGAGAGCTCACAAGGCTGAAGGCTTTGACTTGAAACGCTTTGCTTTGGCAGGGTCAAGTTCTACTGCCATGGCGTTGCGAGCAGCTCGTGAAGGGCTGATCTTGAAAAAGTAGTAATCGTCTTTGAGGTCCTCCCCAGCCGTCGCCACCACTTCATCCGGCTCCAGTGTCATGTCCAAAAGGGGAGTCACTGAAGCCATAGTCTGGGTGAAGCTGTTGAGCGGTTGCCAAAGTGTTGGCCGGCCGGGAGTCGAGGATGAGCCTGTCAGTGGTGAAATTCTTCATCAAGCAGAAAACACCAGGTCTATGAGACATGCGCACTTGATTAGGGGAAGAGGGCGATGCGGTCAGTTTGGTCCAGTGCCTCCAGCAGCTTCAAAACTACACCTCTCTCTTAACCTGTGGCTGCTGCTGGCCCAACTGGCAGAAAGGTGCCAGGAGCCGCTGCGTCTTCTGCGCGGGTTGACAGCTTGTGGAAATCCCAACTACAGTACGCTGGCTGCTGAAGAGCCCAGCGGGTGCACTACGATGTTTCACTTTCTCTTCTTTATCAAGACAAGCTCGCACCCCTCGGCCCAAGAAGATCCCCATAGGCTACAACCCTCGAGCTAGACCTACGGCAGCACAGCAAGCAGGGTTGAAGAGACTCGAGCAGCTTTTTGGCGAGTGGAAGGAGTTCTGCACAATTGCAGCTGCAGATTGGGCAGATCGGCTGGCAAGTATGAAAACCTAGAGAGCATTGTGGCAGCACTGACGTCTGCTGCGTTGACATTAATCCACACTTGAGTCTGATAACCCTGGACTCTCCTTCGCATATCCAACCGCGCTCGGGCTGTAACTTGAACTGCCGATGCACTGGGCACCGTATGAGACCTCGGCTGAAAGTCCGCCTCCATATTGTCCTCCAGCGCTTTGCAGAGCGCCTCCGGCTGCTGACGCAGGCACTTGCGCAATGCTTGGAGAGCAGCAGCATACTTTCGGTTGCCGCTGACTGCATGAGCTGTCGGTATGGGCACCCGACCCAACTCCGTCGAGTAAGGCGTCCATGAGATTTTCCCTTCTTTCTCTTCTTGCTCGGATCTTGGGCGGTTTGAGTGAGCTTCGTCACTGCAACCACCATCGGGTCTGTAGGACCGCCGATGCTGCTGGGCCTTCTTCCTCTAATGCCTCCTCGTCGATCTCCGACGGCACATTCCGCTTGGCCTTCCGCCGCTGAATCTGCTTTGGCAAGTCGGTCAGTTTCTGCCGGCCTCGGCCAGCCAGCCTCACATTTTCAGCTGTGCTATCAGATGCTAGCAGCATTCTTCTCAAGGAAGGACAGCCTGGCGTCAAGCGGGTCTCTCTCCTCAGACTCCCTTCAGTCGCTGACAGCAGACTCCAAAATGAAGTGTTGCTCCAACGCGGCCGCCAAACCGGCAGCTTCAGGCAGCAAAGATTGATTCTCTTCCACAAAATTAATATGTGGTTCCAGAGCCTCTGGGTCTGGATCAAAAATGACACAACCCTCAAAATGATGGCTCAGTCCTCACCAAAAAAGGATCGTCCTCCGCAGCACGATCCACAGAGCCAACAGTAACTGATTCTGGGTTTGGTAAAGCTTGGCTAGGCAACTTCCTTCTTTGGACGGTGCGATGCCAGGCGGCAAAAGGAACAGCTACCACTATTCTGCCTTCACTCTCGGCAACAGCAATGATAGAAATCAAAAACGACTCACCTCCCCCCCTCTGTCTGAAAAACTCCGACGGGGTAATCCAGGTCTGGTTGCGCCTTCTCGCCCACAAGGGCTGTGCACTGCCTGAGTTGCTGTGAACGCTGGGCAACCTCAGGCGGGGGCAGCTCGTCCTCTTCAATTTCGGGCATCTGCTGGCCACTCTAAGCCTGTAGAGGCAACACAAATCCTTACTTCCCACAGTGAAGGCAGTCCAACAAAGATACTGTCCCCACAGCGCCCGTTCTCTTTCACAAAGGGCTGGATCTCTGAAAATGCCCGAAAAATGCGGACTGGGTTGTAAACTTGGCCTCGTAGATCTCGCACCAAAATGAAAAACCTAGAAGCCAACCTCAACCTCTGCCTTCCACTCTCTCCCCGATGGTCACCGCGCAATGCACGCTGAAAAAACAATCCAATCTCCTGCGCGATCTCAGTGCGCTCTTCCTCCGTATAGTCAGCAGTATAGGGCGAGGCGCAGCAGCACTTCGGCGACTGGCTTCACTTGAGGGGCCCAAGGGCTGACAAAGGGGGTGTGTAGTTGACTGTAACAGGGGATCCCACTGAAACCAGATCTCCTAACACCGTCTCGTTTCTAAAGCGAGCACCCTGGCACCAAGGGCAGCTAAGTCCTGCCGCAGACTCTGCGTCTCAGCTAGCAAGGCGGAGATATTGCCCTCACTCATCCAAGACGCGCTTTCACGGCAGAGGCGTTCAGGAATGCCCAGGTACGATGCCTGATCGTCAACACCAAGTACTGCCGAAAGGTCAGCAGCAATTCCAGTAGTTGGCCCAGCACCAGTCCTAGCAGGATGCCAAGCACAAGCGATGGCCAGTGCAGTTCAGCTGATACTGGTAGCAAATCCTGACAGGTCACAGGTGGCAGTGGCTGCTCGAAGGAACGCAGAAACAAGAGCAGCAGAAATCCCACCAGTGGCAGCTGAGACCTGTAAAGGGGGGTGGCATCAGTTGAGCCCAAAAAATTGAGCCCAGGCGTGAATCATGAGGAACATAGTTATCATCATCATTTTCCCCATTGAAATGGCTATACCATATTTCCCACTTTCAGACACACCCATATCGAGCCGAATACAAAACTCTATATATTTATTTTGAAGAACACAAGGCCTGTCCAGTGACAACTTGGCATGAGCAGTCCCTGGCTCCGAGGCTCAGGCAAGCTTATTATCCTCTGTAAAGAAAAATTCAGAGGATGCCTACCCAGGGGCCCTACCCAAACAGATATTTCAATGAGAGCTTAGACACAGTTCGACAACCTCATGGGATGCTGATCAGCATTCAAACTGCTTTGGAATCATTGGAGTATGCAAAAGTCGGAACCGTTCAATTGCCATGGCTACAGGTAACGTGATTCCTGAGCTTTAGCATCTCCGAAAGCTTGATGCAGCTGACCCTATGTCTATAGCAAATGATGCATGAGTAAGTTCATGTTGGCAGAGTTCCAGCTCTCGGCAGATCTTTTTTGAAGAAAGCAACCTCGAACAATGAACATGCGTGTAGGCCTTGAGCATGCGTGTAGGCCTTGAGCACGCCGTGCATGTCATGCATGCCTCCTTTAGAGGCAAGCACTCGATTTATCAAGTTCCCCTTTTTAAAGGGTACTTCTCCGATCATTTACTCCCCAGCAACGAGCCAGAGTTTCGCTGCTCGATAGGTTCTCACCTCTTGTGACTCGACCAGCCGAAAGAAAATAATGGGAAACAAACTTGGCACCGTAGCAGTCGTAGCACCATGGCAGCCCGTGGCACATTCTCTCATGAGTTCCGCATGATGTAAGCTTCCATGACCTGCTGCTTCATCAGCACATCCTGTGGTCCCGTTGCTGCAGTTTGCCAACACTTCATGAAAGAGCTAGACTGATAGACTGCTATAGACTGCTAGACTCAGCTTGACCATTGGCATAAAGACACTGTTTCATCTATAGATGTTGAGCAGCAATAGCTTGAGGAGATTATCTTCACACGCGCTGAGATTAACGTATTACTGCCGCCCAGTTAAATCCAGACTTGAATACAACGCTTTAAGCCTCACAACAGACCGGGCCTTGACAATGTAGGCCAAGCTTGTCATGTCGGTGTCAGGATCATTGGTTCTCCCCCAATTGCCTCCTGTCATCTCCACCCGCACACGATCACCTGCAAAATGATACTTGCACCTGCCAGGGACCGCGGCTCAAAGATTCCCAGCAGAAGGTGTCAAATTCTAGCGCTAAGGAGTTCGAAACTGGAAAGCACATGTTTTTTCAAGAAAGAACAGCGGAGCCGTTTCCAGCATGCCACGCGCAATGGGTACAACAATTGCGCTGATTTTCGAGCACAAACATGCCCGTTTCCGCTCTCAAAGCACAGAATGTGCGAATATGCTGGGTAGCCAGCTATAGGAAGTGACCGAATGTCTTCCTCTTGTTCCGAAAATGTCAGGTGTTCAAATCCCACAAGTGCCCTGCACCTGGATACACATGTCTGAAAAACAAAACGATTCTGTACTGCGGCAATAAACTCGCTCATGTCCTTGGCATTTGTGGCAGCCGATGCAAGTCGCGAACAAAATACAGCGCTTGACCATGTATACAGCAAATTTCTATACACCGAAGATCCCCAGACTTCCAAGAGCCCAAATGCGTCCAGGTCGTGAATTCTTCCTTTCTATGAATCTTCTCAAGTGCTTGAACTCCACCGATTAATCAAATTCTATTCTCAGCATGAGGCCAGGCCCAATGGTGTTTTGCCAAGAGGCAGGTCTTTCCACACCGAAACTAAGATACATGCAACCTTTTTAGATACGATATGATGATACGATATCTGGCGGCAAGATACGGCAGGTGTCAACCACAATGGAGATTTTGGAGATCTTTTGGAGATCTCATTGAATCAAATGCCATGGCACCGAGAGATCAACTGCGATCATCTGCGTCGCATCTGCCATGGGCATTGACAAAACGGTTGGCCAAAGGTTGCTGAGAAGGTCCACAAGCACCTGACGCGAATCGCAGGTCGTTTCTTCAGTCCTAAGTCATGGAGTACCTCAAAATCCTCCAAAATTGGTAGCCCTAAGTCACGGGGAAACCAATGGTCTGGTTTATCCCATTTGGGAAACACATTCAACTGGTATCTGTTTTCTTGATTTTCGATGTTCGATCCTAAGTCTCAAATATATCACACCATGTCAAACCTACTTTTGAGTGAACTGCACGCAGTTGGAATGCGTGCTTAGGACACAAGACTCAAAATCCTTTCCCGATCACCTGTACCATGCAAGGTAGGAATTGCATGGAAGTCTGGCAATTAGCAACTGCAGGTCTTGAATTTCGTTCGAAATTGTACTACATTTTGAATTGACACTGCCACTGTTTCACTTTCACCGTCGATCCCCGGCCAAGATTCCCTAAGGGATTGTAAGGAAGCGTAAGAATCAAAAAACTTCCACAAAGATGCAATTAGATGCAATTGGCCCATACTGCAACATAGGTCCAAAACGAATCAAAACGGTCCAACCAGGCTCCAAGAACCTCCAACAGGATTGTCAGTCCCACAAGGCTGTTGGTCTTTGCATTTGCCATGCATGCTGGCAAGAATTCGAGCACCAGGGCACGATCCTCACAATTTTCAACCCACAGGTGGCCAGAGGTGTAAATAGTTTTTCCGCAGAGCAGTTTTCCTCTGTATCTGAACTCAAGTTGACTTGGATATATATATATATATTATATATATATCATATATATTATATATATTATATATATTATATATATATTATATATATTATATATATTATATATTATATATATAGTCTTGGACTTCATGGCGCTGGATCCAGTTGCAATCTAGTTGGTGGCCTTCCCCTCTCTCCTCCAGGCCATCACATAGGAAATGATCGACCAAAACTGCTTGCTCTCTAGAACCTGAAAGTCTGCGGCAGTGAATAGTGGCGACAGTGACATCAGGGCAACGAATCCTCATCGTTCATCAATCATCCACCCCGAGTCAAACTGTGTTTTTCTTGTTCGCGAAAGGTTTGGCATCTTCTTGCTGCCTTCTCAATGAAACATTTTGACTAGGAAATTGGTTCAAAGTTGAATTCTGGCTTACAGGATGCATTGCGCGTTGACGGAAACGCTTCCGAACGGTTTGCACTAGTTCTTCCTAGGGAAAGCCGTGGAGGCACACACACACACACTTGCTCAGAACAATCTTTGCGAATTCTGATGTGGAATGCATCTTACGTGCAAAAACACTCCATTAAACCTGACAGGAAAGTATGAAGACAAGATCAGAGAAGAATCTCGAAGTTTGTACTTCCACGTCCTTGCTAGATGCAAATCGTTCCCTCCCTGACATCAAGTTTGGTTTGAAAATTGTTTGAAAACGACATGCCGGTTCTTGGCTTAGCCGGTTGCCATTGAAAAACTGGAAAATTGCAGGTACGTTTTCACAGGAACATTGCAGCGTCTTCGTTGGCCGCTGACTGCAATGTTCCCCAGCGACCCCCTGCTCAAGTAGAGGTTTTACATCTATTCAGATGTTCCACACACACACCCTCCCGCGGCAGGGTGGGAAAATTAAGTGAAAATGAAATTGAAAGGAAATGAAAATGAGGTGAAGATGAAAATGAGATGAAAAATACTTAGCCAGGACGCGAAGAGGGGAACGCAAAAGAAGAGGGAAGGAGCAAACACCAACACAGGCAAACCTGGCCCAAAGCGGGCAAACCCTGAAAGGGCAAGGGAAAAGAAAAGCGGAGGCCGACGGACACAGAACAAGACCAGCGGAGGGGGGGGAAGGACGGAAGCGCCTAAACCAACCTACCACAGCGAAACCTACGCCTACCTAAGCACGTGCAGAACCCAACCTACCTGTAGAGAGGAGAACACACGAAATAGGGGACCCATGCGGGACTAGTTAATGACATGATGCATCCACAATCCATGCAAGAGTCGTGATAAGGCTCAAGGCCCTCGGTATTCAAGTCAACTCCATGGACAGCTTACGTCGTCAACCCTTGAATTACGTGCACAATTGAACCTCACCAGAGTAACCAAAAGAAAGTGACCACACCTGTAAAGCATGTCCTATTGCCTGGCCAAAACATGACATGTGACAAATGAAATCAGTCTGTCTCTCGAGCATTGCTAAACAAGGAAATTGTTGTCGCGGCTTCAATCTACAAACCCTTTGAAGTCTGACAAGAACGGTGAGGCCAGTCACAGCGGCAGACTGTTTAAGCAAAAGACGACCGACAGAGTGAAACCTGAAAGGTGAACGGCTGTTTCACTTTACTTAAACGAATTACTAGCTTAAAATGTGTAAATTCAGACATCGGGCCGTTGCATCCACATTTTGCTTAGAAAAGCATTCCCCGAAGGGTTCATGCCACCTTGACGAATCCAGCATGAATCACACACTTGCTCAGAACAATCTTTGCGAATTCTGATGTGGAATGCATCTTACGTGCAAAAACACTCCATTAAACCTGACAGGAAAGTATGAAGACAAGATCAGAGAAGAATCTCGAAGTTTGTACTTCCACGTCCTTGCTAGATGCAAATCGTTCCCTCCCTGACATCAAGTTTGGTTTGAAAATTGTTTGAAAACGACATGCCGGTTCTTGGCTTAGCCGGTTGCCATTGAAAAACTGGAAAATTGCAGGTGCGTTTTCACAGGAACATTGCAGCGTCTTCGTTGGCCGCTGACTGCAATGTTCCCCAGCGGCCCCCTGCTTAAGTAGAGGTTTTACATCTATTCAGATGTTCTACATACACATACACACATGGGACATTGAGAGCTTCGTCGCAACCCTGCTACTCCACTGGATGCTATTATGGCAAAGGTCACTCCAAGGTACCCAAGGAGTCCCACGCTCGCCGTAACTCCTTGTAGCCTTTGACATCCTGCCAGGAATGACATGTGCCAATAGGGAAGTCTTTGGATACGGAAGGCTGACTGCATATGAGAGGCACATGACCATTGAAAACATTCTGAAACAAGCAGGAAAATACTATGAACATCTATGAACCATGCTGAGTGGCATTTGAGTACCTAAAGCAGTGGTCAGTCCAGCAAGCTTTGCTTAATCACGCTAGTGTCAAGGACTCATTACCACGTTGTTTATAGGCCTTGGCACTTTCCTCTCAGAATAGCTTTGATCGCAAGACTAAAGCTAGGAAAAAACGGAATCAAGTGACAACAAGCCGCAAACAATCGCAAACCAAATCGTAAACTGTAGCTTTGAAGAATCAAACTTAATCAAACCGTTTTTTTACTGTGCATACAGTATCTCATCCAGATCCTCCATGCCTAGATTCAGTGGTGAATCCCAAGCTGCCCTTTCCAGCCTGAACACGGCTGAGACATGCCAAACGCATCAGTGCCAAATCCTCCGCAGTTTGCTGTGGCAGTCGCAACGCAGTGGCCTTAGTCGAGACGTGATCCGGAGAGAGGTCTGCAGAGTTGGTTTCGACCAGCGAAACCCGAAACCCGAAACCCGAAACCCGAAACCCGAAACCGACTATTAAAGTTGGTTTCGAACTGCGAAACCCGAAACCCGAAACCCGAAACCGACTCTGAAGAGGACCGATCGAAACCCGAAACCCGAAACCCGAAACCGACTCTGAAGACTTACCTTCCCCAGGACCGATCGAAACCCGAAACCCGAAACCCGAAATTCGAAACCCGAAACCCGAAACCGACTCTGAAGACTTAACTTCAGGGCCGATCGAAACCCGAAAACCCGAAACCGGAAACCGACTCTGAAGACTTACCTTCCCCAGGACCGATCGAAACCCGAAACCCGAAACCGACTCTGAAGACTTAACTTCCCCAGGGCCGATCGAAACCCGAAACCCGAAACCCGAAACCGACACCCGAAACCCGAAAACAGCGTGGGTTTCAATCGACGAAACCCGAAACCCGAAACCCGAAACCCGAAACCCGAAACCGACTCGAATCCGACTTTTGGGTGGCTCTCCGGATCGGAACTCGCTTAGTCTTAAAGTCTTAGTCGAGTCGGTCGACCCTCAAACCCCCGCAGCACCAGTTGTTTGATCGTTGCATCCAGATTACCCTGGCAGAAATAAAGCCCCAATAGATACCTCGAGGAGTAGCATGAAGCAGTTGCTGCAGCATCATCACTCCAGATATGACTGCTGGTGCGTTGGTGGCATTCCTAAGAGCGGGGAAAGCAAAAAAGCAATCAGCTATACACTTCTCGTCTGGTAAAGCTGCCAAGTATAGAGTGAATATGTTCAACAAATGGCAATCAATCAATCTCTATCTGAATGTGGGTGTGAGTCTCAGTGCATGTCCATGTGCCACTGCACCCTGCGTTCGAATGCAATATGCACAGGAGCATGCATTTACCGAGCTCGCAAGTAGCCATAAATCACATGTATTCGTTCCTATGCACAGCTGTCTCTGTCAAAGAAGGGTCAGACAATTGAGTTCTGATCTCAGGCAAGATTGGCACCTCTTGGTTTATCAAACACAATCCTACCCTACCCCTTGAAAACCTGGGCAAGTCGGCAGAGTGTTGCAGGCTCACCCCACTGAACAACGGGCTGCAGAGCACAAGGCAAGGATGGAATCAAAGGGGGCGAGATGGAGCCAAAGGCGGGGAAGTCGCAGAAGAAAGAAAAAGAGAAAGCAGCAAATGGGAAAAGGAAACGATTTGTTCTACACATACAAACAAACAAACAAACAAGCAAACAAACAAACAAACAAACAAACAAAAAACCGGAAGAAAGGGAAGATAAGAAAAGAAGAGAATAGATTAGATATGTGAGCGCATAAGCAGGCACTGCTCCTTTGCCGCCAAGGCTCATGAAGCGAGAGCCCTGACCCGCGGCCAAGCCACTCATAAAGCCAAGCAAGAAGAGGATGTAGAAGTGAAAGACCTCACGTTTGCAAGTTTGCCAATGTTTGCCAAATGTTTGCCAGATGACATTTTGTCTCCCTGAAAGGAGGAAACCATTGGAAACCTTTTTTGAGAACTCTTGGAAACATCCGAAACATTCCAATTCTTTCCTAAGATCATTCCAATACAGGACATCCTGAAAAAGGAGGAACTCGGGCGGGCACCTCCTCGCCCTCAGTGCCATAGGAAAGGACCAGCTCTTGTAACTGGGCCACGTTGCCTGGGACATTTTCTCCTTGCAACCTGGGGCAAGGCCAGCAAGGCCAGCAAGGCCAGCAAGAGCAAGGCATGTGGAAGCAAAACATGAGACGCCATCAGAAAATGTCAGCTTCCCAAATGGACACGCAGAGCTAAGAGCATTTGGGCCAGGTTGAAGGTTTCGTGCACCATCAGCGCCTGCATTTTACTCTTCAAAGTCAATCTGCTGTCGAGTTGCCTCTTCTTTTATGTCTCTCACTCCCTCCCTCTCTCTCTCTCTCTCTCTCCCTCCCTCTCTCTCTCTCTCGGTTTAGTTGGACCATCATCTTGTCTGCCACAATCTGTGAAGGCCGTTCTGCAACAGAAAAAGCGCAGAGTGCATCGTTGAGAATGTGTCGAAAAGAAGTTGTGTTTCTGCTTCGATCGTGCCACCTGAATCCGTCTGAGGCTACATCGGTGCTGTCTTCAGCTGAACATGCCATGCCCTGCCTTCCGAATTGCTCGGGAGCCATCTTCCGAGAGCCAATCTGAAGACGGTACGACCTGCAACTCGCAAGCTCAGCTCAGCTATCCCAGCCGCTGGGTTCGATTTCACCTTGTTTCCAAATCTGGTCATGACATGGCAATTGAAGACTCCAAGCTGCGTTCTTGTGATTCTCCATAATGTAGAGAACTGCTCGCTCCGGGCGCCTGCAGATGTCCTCTAATTCCAAATGATGATACGGTGACGCTGGCCTAGTAGAGCCTAGTAGAGCCTAGTACATGTTTACAAAACGAAAGCATATTGGAAGAGAGGATTCCCTACCTTGCCTCACTGCCATGTGACTTGAAGGTCTACTGAGTCTACAAGAAAGCAGCAAGCGAATTGAGGAGACCCAAACAATACAAGTGCCTCTACCTGGCAAACATGTTGTTTCAGGCTTGCAAGAAGTAAAATGAACAAATGCATCGGATACTGTAGATAGTCAAATAGGAGAAAGCGCTAGCCAAAAGTGATACATCCTCGATACATCATGCAACATCGAGCCAAACAGTGCCACAACGTCCACCTGTCAAAACCACCACACAATACCACACAATACCACACTCTCTCAAATGCTTGGCCTTTTATCTTTGGGCAGCTGGTTTACAAGCTCTTTGGACTTGCCCAAAGCACGGATCGAAAGCAGTATCATGACTGCATGCAGTTGTGCCTCACAGCTGATGACAGCCTTTGAAAAGATACATTTGATGAATCAAGACTTAAATCAAAACAACTTCGTGGGAACACAAGAAAGTTTATTCAAAGTATAACAGTTTGATAGCAATGTGGAGGTGGGGTTTTTTAAAAAAAACTAGCAGCAAATCAAGAAAATGCGTTCCTAGCACTTTCATCCTTGCGAACTCGAGATGACCCCAAAAAGTGGGTACCAAGCTCAAGCAATGGTGTCCTTTGGGCAAAAATTAGATTGGCCGTTTTGACACAGCATCTATCAGCATTTACAGGACCTTTTTCCCCACCTGCCAGGTGAGGGTTGTTAGATTTTATGTCAGTTGCCTGCTCCTCTCCTCCTCTCCTCTCCTCCTCCTCCTGCTCAACCGCGACCCTCGACGCACAGTGTTCTCTGTCGGACCTCAACCACGACCATCCACGCCCAGTGTTCCCTGCCGGACCTCAACCACGACCATCCCCGCCCAGTGTTCCCTGCCGGACCTCAACCACGACCATCCACGCCCAGTGTTCCCTGCCGGACCTCAACCGCGAGTATCCACGCCAAGTGTTCCCTGCCGGACCTCATGTAGGAAGATATGGGACAAAGAATGTGCAGAAGAAAGTTAGAAAGAATGTCAGACAAGTATGTTATATATCACTTGCAAACTCGCGCGTGTGTGGTAGAGTGACCGGGGCAATGCCACTTCTTACTTTGCAGGTGGCAAAGTTTGAAGCAATCAGTTTGAACAGATGACAGAGTCACTGGGGTGGACAGAGACATTTCCACTTCTGTACCTTTGGAGCTGTTTGCAAAGACGCTTGAGACAGGCAACATCTTACAGCAAGTTACTACAAATTACTTGAAGTGATCTCATGCTGGATTGATGCTTGAGACAGTCAACATCACACAGGGTTTCTGTTGTGTATCACAGCTATGGTGGCATGGTGGATATGTGACATCGGAACATTTGTTGGAGCATTAATGCCAGATAGAATGCCAGAAGATATGCCAGATAGAATGTCAGATAGAATGCCAGAAGATATGTCAGAAGATATGCCAGATAGAATGCCAGAAGATATGTCAGATAGAATGCCAGAAGATATGCCAGACAGAATGCCAGATACAATGCCAGAAGATATGTCAGAATACATGCCAGAAGATATGCCAGATAGAATGCCAGATAGAATGCCAGAAGATATGCCAGATAGAATGCCAGATAGAATGCCAGAAGATATGTCAGAATAATGCCAGAAGATATGCCAGATAGAATGCCAGAAGATATGCCAGATAGAATGCCAGATAGAATGCCAAAGATATGTCAGATAATAATGCCAGAAGATATGCCAGATAGAATGCCAAATATATGCCAGAATGCCAGAAGATATGCCAGATAGACTGCCAGATAAATGCCAGAAGATATGTCAGATAGAATGCCAGAAGATATGTCAGATAGAATGCCAGAAGAGAAGATGCCAGATAGAATGCCAAAGATTTAGTATGCCAGAAGATATGCCAGATAGAATGCCAGAAGATATGCCAGATAGAATGCCAGAAGATATGCCAGATAGAATGCCAGAAGATATATCAGATAGAATGCCAGAAGATTTGCCAGTAAGAAAATCTATAAATGTCATGGTGGGGATCACACGAAGTAAAGTAATTGTTTTTTTGTTCAATGGAGGGCTTAAATCAGTGGCAAACAGACATCTGTCCCAAGACCAGTCGCATGGGTTGGCTGAATCCATCGGATGATGTCCCGCAACTGGTACCACTGCTCCCGCCGCAAGCGATTTGCTGGAGCTTGAGGCTTCGTAAAGATCTCATAGCTCCCAGTGATCTGGGCCGGACCAAGGCTGCGGGGGTTCGCAGCTGCTGAGATGAAAAAGACAAAGAATCATTACTTGGATGATTGGCAAGCGTTCTCATCATGATTTCTGTTCAATCTCTACTTGATTGATATGTATCGATTTTGTCATTGAACCATGGCAAAAGCGGCAAAAGTGGCCATGAAGTAACTGCACGGCCCAGGTCGTTAAGCCCAGTCACTAGCGACAAAAGACTGATGCAGCTTGACTCTGCTCTGTCGCGCTCCCCTTGCTGCTTGAAGACCACGTGGGTGCCTACAGGACCCCATCTGCCCCGACTCTCAGTCGGGATCTTGAAACAGTGCGGAGTCGTTCCCAGGCCTGCGTCTGCATTCAGTTCTGGAATGAGCTTCTGCAACACTCCCGGCAGTTCATCCCCCTGTCGTCCAAATAGAACCGTCGTTGCAAGATCAGCAAAGATTTCAGCTAATGTCTGCTGATGAAGATGAGAATTCAGCACGAGCAACCAAGGAAGAAACAAATGCCGAGCTGATGGTGTTAAGAAAGATCTGTTGAGTGCTACTGGTAGTGGCATTAGGCTGCTGCGTCTAATTGTTCTTTTATATAGTCTCAATGTTCCTCGAAGCAAAGATGTGTGCTGATCTTTCAGGCAATTCCTCCCGAGCATGTTCACTGGAAGCAGCTTGATTTCCAGACTTCAGATGTAGCGACAGTGAAGAACATGCTATCGGTAGAACATGATTTTCTATGCAAGAAGAAGCAAAAGCATCTCAACATATCACTTCCCAAGAACATGTCTTGCTGCCTTGATGGGTTTTCGATCCAGTGTCTCGAGAAAGCTAATTAGGTCCACCGACAACTTTTTCATGCTGATCATTGAGAGATGTCCTGGGAAAACCAGCGAAATGTTTTTTCGAAGCCCAACTCGGATGGCCAAGGCATTGCTCAGCAATCTCTCAATTTCAAAACATGTCAGGAATCCGTCCAAGTCCATGTCCATAAAAAATTGACACAGCTGGAAATTTCCCTTTGAAGTGGTGACTGACAAGCGTCTCATGGGTTTCAATGACCAATTGGTGTTGACCCGACGTGGAGCCAACAAGCTGTTCGCGCTGGGTCGAGATGCCATCTGCACAAGCCGACCAAATGGTAAAAGGAAGACAGGACATGCAAAGGAGCTTTTAAAATAAAAAGTGCTGTGTATGATACATGTGTTTCTCCGTTTGTGCGGATATCCAACACCACATGATACACTGATGTCTCATACAACTACACTAAGCCCCTTCCTGCACTTTTTCTATATGGTTTCCTCTAAGGAGCAAGGTTTTTGGGGGTAGATCAATCCAAGTCTAAAAGCAACCTGCATTCTCCGAGGTATGGCTGAACAGAAACTCCCGCATTGCGTAGACTTGGAGGTTTCGACCAAGCATGCAGCCACTGTGCAAAACCCAAAGCAAATGTGACCAATGGAAAACTCATGAGAATCGGTCTCCTTGTCATTGTCCTTGTCCTCGCTGGGGTCTTGGTCGGAACCTCCATGAGATAGGATCTTTCCAAATGGTAAGCTCGACTGCGACGCCTTTTTCCTTGTCAACAAATGCGGAAAACTGGTGAATCATCGTTGCTGTCAGCTTTTGAGCACGCTGAACCAACCGAGAGCGAGTTCGAAAATTGCTGCAGATTGCACTTTAAACTGAAAGATACATATCTGTACCATACACCAACCATCATGGACTCATTTCTACGATATTTTTGTTGTTTGAGGTGCTGATATATGCTGATACTGTTGCATGTCTCGCCTTGAACTGGAGGATCCACCAGAATTTTCCATCTCTTTGGGGTTGGAGTCTTCCTCGTATGAACCTGGCGTCAACAGGCCGACCTGCCTCTTTGGCATTGAAGAACTACTTTTGAGGCTTTCCTCTGCCAAAGACGATGACTACCTCAACCCTATAGCGGGAGAATTGGAAAATCCGAAAGTAGCTGAATGGAGAGCGCCACAAACATGTGCCCAATCATGTTTTCTTTCTTGGCCAACAAGCTTGTGACTCTGCTGCTTTGGGAAAATGAGACCCTTTTTTGGCACGTTTGGCTGAAAATTATTGGCTTGGTTTCACGGAAAAGCTACCGGAAACCATGGTTCCTCCCATGAAAATCAGGGCTTTCCTGCATGTTTTCTCCATCTCATTCTGGGAGAACGGCCCTTCTCGCTGCCAAGAGTCCTTCTGAGAGATTCTCATCATCTTGTTCGAAAATTTGGATGTTCTCCAGCAGCATTCTTGGAGCGCGCAAGGCTTCTCATCTCCATCGAAAATATCATACATTGAATGATATTACTAGTTAGTTGCTAGTTAGTTACCAGTACAGTAGATGTACTACCTTCTTTCAACCCCCTCTCCCTTCCGGCGGCTGGGAGTTGCTAAACAATTCCTTAAAGCGGTGCCGGAAAGCCAGTAGCACCTGGACATGCTCTTATCTTCATCCGGTCACTTCTCTATCTTGTCTTCTCATTCAAAATATTCTGAAAACCTGGATGAGTGCCATACCGCGTCTGTTTGCCTCCAAGCAGATTCAAGCAGTCAGATTTCCCTGCTGCAAAGACACGCGGGGTCAGGATAGAGAAGCTGGTAGATGTGATTCTGCTTGCAGCATTTTACCGCCAACTCCACTTGATCCTAGACATATTCACAGGCTCAAAGGTTGAGACAGCTGTGAAACCAATTCCTCTATATAATGAAAAGATTATGCGGTTCTTCAGGTTGAAAGCGCTGGCATTGCAGTGGGGTGATTCCTTGTGGCAAACACACTTCTGTTCAATAAGTCTACAATGAACGACTCAAACACTGCATCATTGGTCCTCGTGGTCCATCTCTCCGCCAACTTTCTGCATGGCTGCCACAAACTCTTTGGCATACTCGCAGAACATGCGGGTGCAACCTGCAGAAGGCAACTTTGAGATCTCGGGATGCCAACATCACGCTGTTCATGAGGAGAAGCAAGCATGTGGAACCAGGAGAACAACAACAATGGTGCAGCCGGGGACATACTTATCTCTATCAAACAGGCACGCCCAGGCCCATGAGACTACGAACAACTGATAGAATCGCAGAAAAAACATGTCATATCTCAAGCATTCTGAAACCATATGCTGTCCTTCGGTCAACTCCAAGGCCTGGAGACTTTCGAATGCATTCAGCTAAGTCAGTTCCAGCCAGAGTGAACAGTTCTGCAAAGGTCTTTGCACAGAGGTTTGTTCGGTGCCTTTGCTTGGCCAGGTATCGATCTGGCAATTGCTGTTGCCAAATGGAAGCATTGCATATAGCAAAACACGAGTACCCCGTGCAACACTCTACGTGTAAGGCTCGAATTAAGAGAAAAAACATCAAGTTGTTTGCATAAAAGAGAAGGGCAACGTCTCAAGCATGGCCTTTGAAAAGGGTCCGCTAACTCATCGTCTCTGACAGGATGTTGATATGAAGAGGTTCCGCAATTCATTCCTCCAAAAAGTATTGCCAAAGCCTTGCCGAATCATCTTCCCAGTGACAGCAGCTGTTCAGCATAAAGACTCAGCTCTTCAAACCATTGAATGCCTGGCCGATGCTGAACGGTGTGGTCATGATACGTCCCAGCATGGAGCTGAAGAATCGTGATCTGGTGGCATCCATCAAGTATCACCAAGTATCACAATCTGGAAATATCTGGAATAGATATCGATACATTTTGGGAAACTTGAGTTGATCATGATTGATCATGGGACCTGTGACTTCATGATTGTAGTTTGGGAATGTTTGGGACATTTTTAGGCGCATGTGAGAACAGATTGGCGGCCAAGCCAAGGTGAAAATAAAAGTTAAACTCAAAACGCGCTCCGACAAACATCCTGAAGCTCTGATAGTGCCTTCAACGGTTGATTGAGTTGTGTCGTAGTCTTGGAACCTGTACTGTCCTCGCCGAGGAAGCAGTGACCATGACCAACCTTGAAGATCCTCAAGTCTTGTGTTTGGATTTTGACTGTATATAATATAGTAAATATGAGATGATTATATGAGTATCTGTCTTGGTGCTGGTTCTTTGATTGAGGAATTGAGGATCTCTTGTGCATGTCAATCTGAGTATGCAAAGTAATGCATCATTCATCATATTAATATTGCATCAAATCATGTTCCTTTTATTCTAAACCAGTGACTTTCATATTATCATGGGTTCCCCCCAGAAACTGTGTTCAGAAGTCATGAGCATGTTTTGAGTTTTCCAGGTCGAAGCTGCCGCTTCTTTTTGCGTGTTTGTGTGCGTCCCCGTGTGTGGACGAACATTTCAGCCTCTCACTCTCATTCCGTCCACACTGATCGTCTGCACTAGGCCTTCCTTTTGGATGATTCGCTGCCTGTCGGTCGCACCCAGAACAGCCTGTTGATGCTGTTTTGGTCAAATCCAACCCATAGTAGTGCGACTCGTGGCGGCCATATTTTCGCACTGTGCAGCAAAGAAATACTCGTCACATCCAAAAGGCAATGCGTGCAGGGGGGTGTGTGTGGGATGATGGTCAGCATCAGCTTTTCCACCTTGGAGTCGCTGTGCGTGCGGATTCAATGTGAGGCGCTAGAGGACTGTTGGGACTGTGGCAGATCTTGTGTGGTCTTCCAGAAATTCGCGTTGGGTTCTGCTACTCCAGCGACGTCATGTCGATGCGGTTCCCCGCTCACAATCTAGATCAGGTGGTGGGGACCCCAGGATTCCCACTATCAGGTAGCCACAGGGATGATGCGGCTGTGGCTGCACTGCCCATATTCAGTTGGCTAGACCCATGTTTTGGCCACTCTGGTGCAGCCCACTCCTCGTGATGTGACGTTGCGTGGCCAATGAGCACCCAAAGGCCAACATGTGTATAGTCTCGCAGCCCTTCCGGATGTGCCTGGGTTGAGCAGTCGCAGTGACTTGAATGGGTTGTCAGGGACCACAGATGGGTCAATGCAACCCAACATATTCGACTTGGCACAGTTGGGAACAAGTGTTGATAAATTGATTGACATTTCTTCCAAAGAAGCAAAAGTGGCAGTTGTGGTCCGACTGCTTGATGGATCACAAACCAACCGTGAACCAAGGGGGGGAAACCAACGCATGCCATCGGACACGTACCGGTGGGCTAATACAAGGTCTGTAACACTTCGAAGTCTCTGTGAACTTCGCAGTGGTGTCGATCAATTTCTGTGCGCACCGCGAAGGGCCCTAGGTGCCCCACCTGGCGCATCTGGAGAAGGTTCCTGCGAGTTGAAACGTTTGACACTCTGTAATCAAGGGCACTAGTGTTGGTTTGGCTGCAACATGAAGGGCATGTAGACGGTTCCGACGTGTAGTCGGTGTTGACCACTGCCTAGTGTGAAACTACGTGGGAGGACCAGTGTTTGGCACTGTCCACCACGTGTTCGTATGAATGGCCTTGGGTTCCCACCTGGCTCGGCTGGGAAACCATATATCCTGTGGCGTGAGTGTCACGTCAACACGATGTCTGCTGGTTTCATATGATACTGAATACGCAGAAATCAGGTCCTTCACCTGATGCACCAGTCATTTGTGACAGGATGGTGAGGGCCTACTCACTTCATCAACGGTGCCATGGCCACTATTAGTGAGATGCCCTGGGTTCCCCACCTGGCTCGGCTGGGAAACATGTCCTGAGGGAGGGGAAACAGAGAAACGTAAAGGAAAAATTCGAGCCCAGACCGAATGCCCGCGTCAGCAGAGGTCGCTCGGTGAGCAGTGATCTAGCAACTACTTTAGTGAAGACATGAAATGCACAGGGTTCCCCACCTGGCTCGGCTGGGAAATCTTCCTGGCGCAAGCGAGACTCAGAAACCTATGGAACCAATATTATGCACCAGTCAGTTGTGACTGGATGGTTGCACACAGGTCAGGCAGTGTGCAAGGGTGTCACTGCTATTCGAGTGACGCTCAAGAGTCCCCACCTGGCTCGGCTGGGAAACGGTGCCTGCCAGGTAGATCACGTGGCTGTGTGTCTGACTAAGACACTTATTCATCAGATCCCTGTGTGAGATCCCCAATCATTAGAGACCCAATGCTGGAGGTCAGTGATGTGTACTGTGGTGTCTTCCCGAGGATGGGCCCTCACTGCCGGCATCTGGCAATTTCCACAGGATGACAAACAAGGAAACCCTGGGTCCCCACCTGGCTCGGCTGGGTGACGTCACCATCCCGGACGGGCATGGCTAGGAAATGCAGTTATTTGGGAAACCGACTTAAACGTCCGATCCGTTTCTTATGGGTCGCTCATCAATGGCAACAGTCTGATGGAAACCTGATGTGTCAATAGTGCACAAACTAGACCTGTCCAAACCATCTTCAAGGTCCATAAGCGGACGCTAGTCAAACCAAAAGGCCAACGGACGCCAAATGCTTGTGATGTCCTCCAGCAAGTGCGTCGTGTGAGCAGCATGAAAGCAACAAACTGTTGATGAAGTTGCGAACACACTCTGACTGAGATACCATGCATTGATCTCTGGGTGGAAGTCTCCAGGCCGCAACCGCTTTGGTTCGTCCGGCGGGCGGTTCCGTCGGTTCCTGTGCTGTTGAAATGATGCAGGCACTTTGTGTGCCTTCTGTAGGCTGACTCGTCAGACCTCGCGAATGCTGGGCCAATTCATGTCAGCACGTCTGGAGCTAGGTTTCTGGGCCTACTTCTTCTGGGGATAGTGCCAGCTGTGATCTTGTGATCGCCAGCGCTTCTGTCCCTGTGTGTTGTGGCCCGTCTCTTGTGTATTCCCCGGCGCTTTTGGCGCTGACGGCTGTGCTGGACGGGCTTTTGGCATGATGGGAGGGTCTTTCTGCAGCGCTGTCTGGAGCCCGTGTTGGTCCAGCATCAGTTCCTGGGTGATCTCCCGGAAGTTGCGGCCGTGGCGAAGCTCGAGGGCGAGTTTCCATCCGCAGTCCACCCAGTAACTTTTGATCTGTTCCAGCTTGGCGGACTTGCCGCGTACCAATTGGCGCCACCACTGGATGTATTCCAGAATGTGTGGCTCTTTCCCGATGCGGATCAGGAGCCAGCACCACATGACTGCATCCAAGGCATCGAGGATGCTGAGGACGCCCTTGGGCGACCATTTCTGCTGATCTTCTGTCGAGGAGATTGCGAGCGAATTGGTGCCGCCTGATGCGTCGAAATGACGCAGGACTAGGATTTCTGGGAGCAGCAAGGGGGTCTGTGAGGCTGTGCGATTCTCGTGCCAAGCCCTGGCGATCACTTTTTCTGCGCCGAGCAGCATCTTGATGGGGAAGTAGCGCTTCTCTCCGTCAATCATCTGGTTCTCATAATGCTGAACGAGTTCTTGAAGTTCTTCAGCTGGGATTTCCATGGGCGCTGTGGCAGCCGATGGGGCTTGGCTCACTATGATGGGCGTGGTCTTGACAAGTTGGACGGTGTTGAGCTGCGTCCAGCTCTTCTTCCATAGATACCTGATTGATGCGGTCACCACGGGTTCTGTGTCAGGTGCAGCCTGGTGCGTCACACCGGCTATATTGTGGCCAGCGATGAACGGCTGGACCACTGCTGCATCAATCTCATCGAAGGATTTGGCCAGGGCCCCCAGGATCCCCATTGACACGATGCCTCGCGCCTGCAAGTACTGCAACACGGAGTGATCCACACCAGCCTCAGCAGCCAGCTTCTGGAGTTCAGGGCTGACGGGTGTCATGGCTCACCACAGTGTCCTGCAGGGACAACTTAGTGAGTGTTTCTGAGCCAGACGCTGGGCGTGCGTCGCTGGACATTGAGTGACAGACACGGTCACTTGCCGTCAGGGAAAATAGACTAGTACGGCATCCCCCACCTGGCTCGGCTGGGGGAGCCGGTTATGTTTAAAACACACAACAAACCTGGCCTCTGTGATACAAAAAGAATTTTGCCCTGTCGCGTGAGGGCGGCACCCTAACCAAAAGAAACAGGTGTCTCAGGTGTGCACAAACATAACTAAAGTGTGTAGCAGAACATGTGATGCCGCAGCAGATTCGGTCGGAATCCAACTGGCAACCTGCAGCAGAAAGGAAACAAAACCAAACTGATGGTTGATCAGCTTCGGACTCACATCGAACATGCAGTGAGGATCTGACCAAATGATGCATGATCTGCATGCTGAGTAGCCCAGCTCTAACTGCCCGGGCTCTTGCGCTCAAGAGCAACCGTGTGAGTTCTAAAAGATCTTGGCGTTAGTGCAGAAACAAATAAAATTCCTATAGGTGTCACCGACTTGGCGCAGTTCCCCTTTTTTGACTTGTCGCGGTCTCGCGCTCTGTGTGGATCTGACTTTCCAGGTGCTCAAGGTCGCTACGGCTTCTCTTCTGCGGTTGCCAACCAGGCCCGGTTGAGGGCTGTGGTCTCTCGGATCATTTGATGGCAATGGTGTGCCATTGACAAGATATCAGCCTGGATGCCGGCTTTCAGGGCCTCTATCTCTGCATCGCTGTCACCCGGAGAGTCGCCAGTCCTCTGCTGGATGACATCGGTGCTAAGCTGGATGCAATCCAAGGCGCCCAAGATCGTGTCACTGTCCCAACGAGCGAGTTGTGTGATGAGTGTTGGGCTGAGACCTAGTCGTCTCAAGAAACGTGCGCCTGTGGCGCGGAGACAACCTGAAGGTGGCGCCGTCTGGACTGGCTGCTCTGAGGTCCTGGAACTCTCCAACATGTTGGCGATGTTCTTGAGGAGGTCGGCGGGGTTTTGGGCCCCCATGTGGGCGAATGGCCGATCTGTCTCTCCTTTCGAATCTGTGAGGTTCAGCAGCTCCACCATGTTGTGGTAAGGGCACAGCCGCTGTCCCATGATTGGGCATCTGCACCCCAAGGACACGTCAACGGTGGTTGCCTGTGTCTCCGGCGGTCCAGTGGGGAGTGTCCAGGTCACTACGTTCCGAGAGCCATCGAGCTGTATATGTGACCGAGAAGTGGCCCACAGTTCATCGGTGGTCGTGAGAAACTGACTGCCCACTACAATCATGTGGTATGTGGCGCGGCGATCACGCGTCCATAACTGGATGTTGGTCGTGTCCACGGCGGAGATGTCGCAAGCGTCCAGCTGGCTGGCCACTCTCCCCTTCTGTGGTCCGTGAATGGCTGTCAGAAACGCAACCAGGTCTCGAGGTGGTGCAGTGTGAGACAGCCCGGCTGTCCGTATCTGTGATGGCGTTTTGTGGCGTTGCGCCATCCTGCTGTCGGAGACTGTCCTGGAAGACACGCCAGACCTCGGGCGGCATGCCAGTCTCCAAAACCACTGAGGGATGTTGAAGGAGTGTGGGTGGGTCTGTCAGGTCCTTCTCCACCAAACGTGGCAGCCACTCGGCCGCTCCAGATGCCTTGGGTAATATATCCCCTATCACAGAGATCTATCTGTCAGAAAAGGAAACTTGAGTCTTATGGACCGTCACATTCGTCGCAACGGTTGACGCTGTGAAGGTGGTTCAATGCGCCGCATTTGTTCGCTCACAACATGTGCGTGGACGTCCTGTTTGGATCGGGATCAATCGCTACACGCGTGCCCCTGTCCACCTGGACCGCCCAAATGACAGAGATTCCCCTAACTACCACTCAGAATGCTACGAAGGCACGGGTCGAAGCACTGATCGTGCCTCTCTGCCTCCTCTGCGCGAGCTGGCTGTGCAGAAAGGGCGACGTGCACCGCGCCCATTCACATGTCTGCCCACATCGAGGGCTGATTGGCCCGGCTGCTGCTCGCAGCTTGAACAAAACAAAGTGTTTCCTGACCAGGTCAGTGAATGCTCGCGTCGGCTTTCTGCTCAATGGTGTCGGTGCGTGTCGATCTGGTCGGTTGATGTCTAAGGCTACGACTGGAGCTCAGCCTAGGCAGGCCGGCTGTTTCGTCGGATACGGTAAGACGGGTAGAATAAATGAAACAAAATGAGAGGACGGGGAGCCCCCCCCGTCGACATGTGACCCAAAATTGAAGGAAACGAAACACCGCATGTGCAACCGCACCCGCAGTCAAAATTAGACAGTGATGACAAACCCTCTCTGGAAACATCGACCCTGGGTTCTGGATAAACTGTGATCCGAATCACCGTCTGGCGAAGTCTTAGTGTCGGGTCGGATGTTGCAACTGAGGTTCACACGACAGTTACGAAGGGCCTGGGCGCCTAGCGTCAGGATTCCTGTTTGGGTAGGTGTGTGCCGATGATGCTGGTGTCGGCATAGCGGATTCAAATGTATCAGTATGGAAATGTGTCCAGAAGGTTTCCCTCAGTGCTTGTGCCCTGATGCCAGTCACCGGACGATCCCCAAAAATTGAAACCTCAGTGAAACGGAGACATGTTGGACGTAAGCTTCCAGCTTCCGCGGTCCAGAGGCGGTGAGAAACCTTCAGAAGATTCTTAGTTGTGCATAGAATCCGGACGGGGCTGGCTATCAATGCTACCTGGCTTAAGGCTTTTAATTTCATCTGTATACAAAGCCGCTCAACATGCGCTTCCTATAGATGTACAGAGCGTCAACAGACACCGATTGGATCGCATCTTGGCAATCCATTCGCCTTCACTGAAAAGAAAATCCAATCTCATGCAACGCCATGATGAATATGTGTCCAGCACTCGTCAGCTACAATAAATCAATGTTTCAACTGCTTTTGATTGTGAAAACGACCCACTCATAGGAAGGATGGCCATGGATAGCCTTGGGGGCGTGAGCTCCTAACTCGGCAGCTCGCGCCCAGGCATGTGGGATTTCAGCGGGCTATCCTGTCACAGCTGTGCGACTAGCTCCCGAATGGAATGAGGGCACGAAGTGTCCTTGGTACATGTATATGTGTGTGTGTGCTGGGCACTCTGAAAACGCCCTGCGTGATCTGGACCCCCAATCTATCAGATTCCTTAGGTTCTCTGATCCGGATGGGAGCTCCGCGTCTGGCGCCTCTGGTCGTCTGAGTTAGCGACTAGGGGCTATGGGGTCCTCCAGCCCCTCGAGTGGGATCGTGTTGCGGTGGTTGATGATGGAAGGCGCTCTGCGTGCTCTCCCTCGCAGTCCGAGCTGGTTCATCTTGGTACTGAGTGTGGTCACGCCACCATGGCAGGACCCCCAATCTATCAGATTCCTTGTGTTTTCTGGATGGGAGCTACATGCGGGCACCTCAGGTAGGCTGAGCTAGCGACAATAAGGACCACAGGGTCCTCCAAGTCCTCGACTAGGATCGTTTTGGAGTGGTTCCAAATGGATGACGCCCTGCATGATCTCCCTCGCAATCCGAGCTGGTTCATCTGGGTACCGGGTGCGGTCACACCACCATGGCGGGACCCCCAATCTATCGGATTGCTTTGAAATTCCTCGAGCCTCACACCTTCGGCATTCGGCATCGAGTCTTCTCATGTTCCTACGCACAATACTTGTGCTACAAAACACGCTCCGATCGCAAAACTCGTATTCAAAAAAAATAACACCATCCAAGAGTTGTAAGTCCCCAAAAGGTAAGCACAAGCTCTGAACCAATGCAAAACCATGGATCACACCAAAGGCCTCTCAACATCAATATAGTTGCTCAAACTCCTATTGTAGGTTTTGACCCATCCCCATTTGCCTGCAGCAACAGTCCTGTGGTGGTGATGTGCAGTGCAACGGAAAATCCACCGGGTGCAAAGATCACTTCTCCTGTGGGCTCACTAGGAGTGTTCTTTGGATTGGTATCAGCCCTCTTCCCCTTGATTTGGTTCAGCAAAATGGTTAGAGCTGCACATGAATGTGTACTGCACATGACTGTGCACTGTAAGAGACATAAAGAGCAAAACTTAAAAATTGTTGAGGTCGTCAAGTCAATGGCTTTTCTCATCCCCGCGGTTGGGCATGGCCTGTTTCATAGATCTCTTTGCGGAGAGCAGCACAGGCGCCTGCAAAGACTTCAGGGAAAGCCTGGCACGGTGGCATGTCAAGTCTTCTTTGGCTTGTTTTCCATACCTGCTACATATTGAATATTGGAATATTCTTAATGGCACTTGGATTCCGGCTACAAGGTTCCGATGGAGTGCAAAGGTGCAATCCCAAGATTGGATTCCAACTTGATACAAGTAGCTTAGTGATGCTTATTGTCTGAAAATACGTATCCCTAAAGTTGCTGGTGGATCACCTTTTCTTCCCCATGGGAGTAGCCATTGCAGGGTTATAGCCATTGCAGGGTTATATCCATTCCTGATTTCACCAAATCTTCGCAGCGCCTCTGCTGTCATTGTGAAAATTGGCAAGGGGTTCAAGAACCTATTCCTGCAAAAGTTGCGTTTGATGCGTCACAAAAAGAGGATAAGGTCATTACAATCAACAAAATAGACAATGACATAAACAGTACTGGATATGATAGCCCTCAACCCCTTTTCTGCGTCTCATTTGCTGAACAATGTTTTCATCAGCTGAAATAACGCACCCAATGAACAACTTGCTATTTGCCTGGTGTGTCGAAGCAGTACAGACCTGGGCAGTGACTTCATCAGCCTCTGCAACGAGTCTTGCCAGGGGTCCTTTGGCCAACATAGAGCTCTGTTTGTAGAGTTGTTGAGATCAAAGACGCATCGAAGTTTGTCATTGCCATCTTCTCCAACTTGTAATCCTCAGGAAAGCGAGGAGGCAAGGAACATCACAGAAAAACGCTTGAGAAGCAAACCTCCATCTACCAGAAAGGTAGAACACATTTGTTGATTTGGAAGCCGGAAAGTCAATTTCGCACACCAACGATGACATGCATGTTTGTCTCTAAAAGAGACTATCCAAAGCCAGAGCTGACACTCCAGACTTTTACCGAAAATGAGTCGTTCCAGTGGCTTGCACCGTAACACGAAGTTTCGTGGCAATCAAACGCTACCAATTTTTCTGGCCGAGAACTGGCTGCACATCTGCACTGAAGTTTACCCAAAAAACTGCTTTAGGAAATAGCACAGGCAGTCGGGACTGCCTAAAATATGATACTTCCGCCCAGGTGGGCTTGATGAAAATGAAGAAAGCTACTGACTTCAAAACTATTCTTGCCAAGGATCAACAAACTTCATTATTCTTGAAACAAGTTCAAAGGAGGCTTTTTGGTTGGTGAGGTAAATCCGAATCTCACGGCGCTGTCTCGAATGCTCCTCCAGGCTGAAGACTTCAGCGCATCAACACTCAACTGTGCCGTTTAAAAAAAAAAAGCTCCGCCATATCAAACGAGTTCACCACAGATCTGCGGCAACAAAAAATCGCAAAAGGCACCATCTGACATTCCTTCTTAGATCTTATTAGCATTCTGCTTGGAGATTCTATGCGTTTTCCCAACTCCAGCTTTACTCTTCCAGCATTGATACAGGCCACTTCAGCAATGGAATCAGCGCTCCTCGTTCATGGCTCGAAGCTCTGCCATAGTGCCCGAGATCTTTGAGATCGCAGAACCAAGTACCAACAGGCAAAAAACCTGAGACGAGACTCTGCTCCGCTGGCCCTATGACCTCCATCCTCGAGGATCTGCATGTCTTCCAGAAGAACACATGTTTTGCCATTTTTGAATTTGCCAGGCATTTGGTCGTTTATTGTTTATTGGTCATCCTTGTCACTTGCCTTGGTCATTGCTCTAAAGCACCTTTCCGCACTCTTAAGACAGGCACATACGTGATGACGTCCACCAAACGCTCTGTCCCACTCTCTGGCGCTATTTGCGGCGGCGATGGATTGTTCAGAATAAACCGCAAGGAATGCAGATATTGTATCCATCCTGCCAAGGAAAATGGCTCCATTGATGCATGGAAGGCAGCTATAACTCCAAAGCTGTCTGTTGATTGACTGTGGATGACCTTACGTAGTGATGTTGTTTTCCCACATACATAATGCATATATGTGTGCGTATTTCATCGAGATATATAAATACACATATTACATATATATATATACATAACATATATATATATATGTTTATATATATATACACATACATATATATATATGCTTACATACATATGTATAGCTTTGGCCTCAACTGTTTGAGAGTTTGAAGCAAGTTGTTGCTAGCAGACCAAATTTCCTTGAGCATCTCATTTTTCCCAAAGGCAAATGTCCACATCTAGGTCTGGAACTTTGGCCAGGTCACTGGCAAGAGTCAAGATGTACACCAAAGGTGGTGTTTCTTGAAGAACCAAGAGCTGATGACTTCGTAACTTCGCATCTGAATTCTCAATTGTTTAAAATTGAATGTATCAGAAAGAGAGAGAAAACATATTTTCCACAACAACACTACATATATATATGTATTATATGTTTCAGTAGCATGATTGCATGCATTATTCTTGCGCTTACCCTCACCCTTTTGCCACTGATGCTTTGTCAACTGTGTTGAAACAGAACCACATTTTTGTGATGGTATTGCTTCCTATGGTTCTGATATGTTCTGATCATCTGCTGTGAGGCTGTATTCTCTGCCAACTCCAATTTGACTGGGGAGTGACAGCGTCTCGGTCAGGTAGGTAAATGGGACGGTCCTGGTACTTCAAGAGCAAAAGATTCAGCTATCCAACTTCTCTTGCCTTGCTCCTGCAGAAAAGGAACACGCGAACACGCGGCCCAAAACATGACGAACTGAATGGCTTGAAGCCAAAACTCCAAAAAGAATAATAACTCTAGTCGCTCACAACAAGCAAAGAGTGCAAAGATATGATTTCCCCGTCTTTGTCTTTTGCCTCCCACCCTGCCTCTGTTGAACGGCCAATCCAGTACCAAAAGCACGTGAGAAGGTGCGCCACTACTAGGATCAGCCCAGAAGTATTGGCAATAGCCTCGATTCCAACTGGAGCAAGAGCAACTAGCTCTAGCTTGGTACTGGCACGGCACATGTGGTACTCAACTTGTCCAACAATCTACATCCCGTTGCAGGATTCAAAGGTGTGATTCCACAATTCATTGATTCCACCGAGAGAAACAAACACTTGCCCAACTTTGCATCGTTGATGCCCTCTGTCCGAACTCTAGCCAGGTGCATGAAACCTGCTACAAGGTGAATGACTCTGAAGCTCTGATAGGCCAAATACCCCAGGACTGAAAATATTCTCCATGGGACCATCACCAGGATCAGCCATTGCCGTCCAGTTGATGCTGCCACTTCCTGCGGCCGGCAGCGGAAAGATGGTTTCATCCAATGATCCAATAGTACAGCTCCCCAAGAGATCTTGAATTCTTGGCCCAAAAGAAATCTCAGCAATGCGGTCCCCAAGGCTCCTGTAGAAGCATGTTGAACTTGCTCATCTTCAGCAAGCGAAGTAGCCGCAACCCCCGCAGAATTCGAAACTGCAGAATGGTGCAGTTGCTGCTAAGCTGTTTTCTTAACTTTTTGTGGTAATCCGATTTTAAAGTCAAGTCCTACACCATTATAGGAAAACCTTCAATATCGTTGGTTAGTGAGCACAGATCATCTAGAACCTAGGTTTGCAGTCTTCCAAGGAGTCTGAAATGGAAATCGGAAGGCTGGGTCTGCAAGGATGTGCTCTGGCATGCGATTTTGCGAACAGTCAAAAAACTGTCGAAGAAAATGCCTGGCCAAATAGAAGTGGGTCCATGTTTACCTTCCGTAGAGGAAGACTTTCTGTGGATTCTGGGGGAGATCTAGCTTAACAATGCTTAACAGACTTGCAGTCTAAGAGGCTGATCGTATCGCGGAGAAAGTATTATCACGGCCTGAGGGATGAAAGTCAAAACAACCCACGAGGGCAGCATTTGGTGATCGTTGCACATCTCTTGTGCAAGTCAGCTGGCGAAACCTGTACAGTATCGAGTGGAGGAACTGTTCCACATCTTCCACCCAGCAAGACAACTCGACACGAATGACCGTTTCGAAGCCCTTAGCGAAAGTGAACTATGGAATAGTTGCAAAGGTAGTTTGCTCTGAGTGAACCTTTTGGTCAACGGTCAACGATCAATGGGCAAAATCGCTCAACATGGTTTCTAGTTGCTGTGGACTTGGGTGCCTTTAAATGGAGCTGCTTAAGTTCCTCAGATTCCCACTAAGTGTGAAGATGGTCATGACATCGAGTGAAATCAGGGAGATGTCGAAGAGAAACCATGTCCGCAGATATGTGCATAAGACCTGAGTTTCGTAAAATGTTCTTGGTGTGGTTGGCGGAATTGTTTCGAGACATCGAGGACTGCACAAGGCAACCACAGCACTGAATACACCAAATGACAATGTAGCGTTTCTTTCGTATCTCCCCATTCTTGTAGACCGCTGTATTCAAAGTGACCTTGGTGTGTGAAAGCAAGTAGGACACCAGCCAATTTGCGCCAAAAGGTGGCGTAGAGTTTTGCACTGAAATATCATCAAACATGTATCTGACTATGTCAATGGACTACTGCATCAAAGGTTTGGTCAAGTCAGCGATAGCTAGCGTATGTATTCAATATACATATATACATGCATACATTACATTACATTACATTACATTACATTACATTACATAACACAACATAACATTACATACAGAACATTACATACATTACATTACATTGCATTACGTTACCTTACATTACCTTACATTACATTACAGTACATTACATTACATTACATAACATTACATACATAACATTACATACATTACATTACATACAAAACATTACAGTACATTACATTACATAGGTAACATTACAATACATTACATACATAACATAACATACAAATCATTACCTACACTACATTACATTACCTTACATCACATTACATTACATTGCATTACCTTACACTACCTTACAATACATTACAGTACATTACATACATACACAACATTAAATACATAACATTACATAGAAAACATTACATTACATCATATTATCACATTTCTCGATCTAGCCAAAGGGGAAGTCCAGGGTAAAGTCCCGAGTCACCCAGCTAGACCTCAGCCTGCCTTCAGCTCTCTCTGTCTCCCGTTGGGCTCAGCAGTCTGCGAGTAATCCGCATGCAGCCATGCACGAGGCTCAAAAGGGCGCCCTGTGGTGATTGGGCCACAATCATTACATTAAATTACAATACATTACATTACGTTACATTACATAACATTACATTACATAAATTACATTACATTGCATTACAATACATACCATACCATACCATACCATGCCATGCCATGCCATGCCATACCATGCCATACCATACCATACCATACCAACATACATACATACATACATACATACATACTTACATACATACATACATACTTACATACATACATACGTATATTTATATATCCGCCGACCCCGCCTAGCCTTGGCCTAGGCGGGGCGGCGCCCGGGATCGCGGCAGGTGTGCGGCTATAGGACCTCGGCCTGCACGGTCCACCAGGACATGCACGCTGCGGTGGGCCTTTAGCCCTGCAGCCCTTTGCCAGCGCCTGGTCATGTCGCCATAATCCATTTAGACGGTTTCAAAAGTGCTGCGAAGCACGGTGCACCAGGACACGAAACCCTCCCGTGTGCCTGTAGCGCTCTGCCAGTGCCTTCCAGGTCAGCGCGAACACGTTGCCCTGCAGCGGCAGCCTTTTGCCAGCGCCTGGCCATGTCGCCATAGTCCATTTAGAGGGTTTCAAAAACGCGGCGGAGCACGGTCCACCAGGACACGAAACCCTCCAGTGTGCCTTTAGCGCTTTGCCAGTGCCTTCCAGGTCAGCGCGAAAACATTGCCCTGCAGCGGCAGCCCTTTGCCAGCGCCTGGCCATGTCGCCAGAGTCCATTTAGAGGGTTTCAAAACCGCTGCGAAGCACGGTCCGCCAGGACACGAAACCCTTCCGTAGGCCTTTAGCGCTTTGCCACTGCCTTCCCAGCGCCTGGCCATGTCGCCATAGTCCATTTGGAACGTTTCAAAACGGCCGCGAAGCACGGTCCACCAGGATACGAAACCCTCCCGTGGGCCTTCAACGCTTTGCCAGTGCCTTCCCGGGTCACCGCGAACACGTTGCCCTGCAGCGGCAACCCTTTGCCAGCGCCTGGCCAGTCCATTTAAAGGTTTCAAAACCGCTGCGAAGCACGGTCCACCAGGACACGAAACCCTCCGTGGGCCTTTAGCGCTTTGCCACTGCCTTCCCAGCGCCTGGCCATGTCGCCATAGTCTGTTTCGAGGGTTTCAAAACCGCTGCGAAGCATTTCCACCAGGACATGAAACCCTCCCGTGGGCCTTTAGCGCTTTGCCACTGCCTTCCGCTGCGAAACATTCCACCAAGACACAAAACCCTTCCGTGGGCCTTTAGTTTTTTGCCACTGCCTTCCAGGTCAGCGCGAACACACGTTGCCCTGCAGCGGCAGCCCTTTGCCAGCGCCTGGCCATGTCGCCATATACATTTAGAGGGTTTCAAAACCGCTGCGAAGCACGGTCCACCAGGACACGAAACCCTTCCGTGGGCCTTTAGCGCTTTGCCACTGCCTTCCCAGCGCCTGGCCATGTCGCCATACAGTCCATTTAGAAGGTTTCAAAACAGCTGCGAAACACGGTCCACCAGGCACAAAACCCTTCCGTGGACCTTTGGCGCTTTGCCACTGCCTTCCCATCGCCTGGCCATGTCGTCATAATCCATTTAAAGTGTTTCAAAACCGCTGCGAAACACGCCTCCCGTGGGCCTTGGGCGCTTCGCCCCTGCCTGCCCAGCGCCTTGCCATGTCGCTATAATCTCTTTAGAAGGGGTTTCAAAACGGCTGCGAAGCACGTTCCACCAGGACGCGAAACCCTCCTATGGGCCTTTAGCTCTTTGTCACTGCCTTCCAGGTCATCGCGAACACGTTGCCCTGCAGCGGCAACCCTTTGCCAGCGCGTGGCCATGTTACCATAGTCCATTTAGAGGGTTTCAAAAACGCGGCGGAGCACGGTCCACCAGGACACGAAACCCTCCAGTGTGCCTTTAGCGCTTTGCCAGTGCCTTCCAGGTCAGCGCGAACACGTTGCCCTGCAGCGGCAGCCCTTTGCCAGCGCCTGGCCATGTCGCCATAGTCTCTTTCGAGGGTTTCAAAGCCGCTGCGAAGCATTTCCACCAGGACACGAAACCCTCCCATGGGCCTTTAGCGCTTTGCCACTGCCTTCCAGGTCAGCGCGAACACGTTGCCCTGCAGCGGCAGACCTTCGCCAGCGCCTGGCCATGTCGCCATAATCCATTTAGAGGGTTTCAAAACCGCTGCGAAGCATTTCCACCGCTGCGAAGCATTTCCACCAGGACACGAAACCTTCCCGTGGGCCTTTAGCGCTTTGCCATTGCCTTCCCACCACCTGGCCGTGTTGCCATAATCTCTTTCGAGGGTTTCAAAACCGCTGCGAAGCATGGTCCACCAGGACACGAAACCCTTCCGTGGGCCTTTAGCCGCGCTTTGCCACTGCCTTCCCAGCGCCTGGCCATGTTGCCACATAGTCCATTTAGAAGGTTTTTAAAACCGCCGCGAAGCACGGTCCCAGGACACGAAACCCTTCCGTCACCCTTTAGCGCTTTGCCTTCCCAGGTCAACGCGAACACGTTGCCCTGCAGCGGCAACCCTGTGCCAGCGCCTGGCCATGTCGCTATGGTCCATTTAGAAGGTTTCCAAACCGCTGCGAAGCACGGTCCACCAGGACACGAAACCCTCCCGTGGGCCTTTAGCGCTTTGCCACTGCCTTTCTTTCCACTGCCAAGCCGCTCCATACAGGGATATACATGCTTTGGCATAGGGCCCTCACGTGATAGCCGCATTGGTTCATAACTCGCTTACCTGTGGTTTATGGTAGGTATAACTGTCTATAACGTGATTATAAACCGACTTATAACTAAAGAGCCCCATCTTCTATTCATGTTGAAACAGCGACAGAATCACTAGAAAATAAATTTGGGACAAATGACAAATATGGAAACATGTATATAGGATAACATCGGATAACATCGGATAACCATGGCCCTCAAAATGGGGGTCGGCGGCACCAGGGCGTTGGCCCATTTATTACCCTCCAGTAAATTAACATAGACCCTCAAAATGACCAGTTTATAGTGGAAACTAGTCTTCCAACCCCTATCTGGCAGGGTCTATGTTAATTTACTTGAGGGTATATTCCTTGAAGTTTGAGCTTTGGTCTCTGAAGCTCTGGATGGCATAAAGATTGATGAACATACAATTCAACGTCAAAGGAATGCCTTCGGTCTCAAATCAATGTGAAATATGCCCTGTTACACTAATCAAGAAACCATTCAACTTGAATCTATGATAATTATTGGTAATTCATATTTTTTGGCTTTTCTGTTTGTCTCTAGCCTCCTACGACTCTCCTCTCCTGTGCATGTTTGCTCCGTGGAGACGGCCGGGCCCTGGCCCTACCTGTTCCTGTGAAGCTTCTTGTCCTCTAGGGACAAATGAGGAGAAAACCAAAAAGATGACACTACTCCGACTACTCCCAAATGTTTGCCTGTAGATCGCAAAAGTACCATCGCAAAGTCTGTCTGTTCCTGCAGACGCCATGGAAATATCCATTATACCCTCCATTCAAAGGATGCTTTTGAAAATGTTCCATGACAAATTGGGATTTCCCATTGCCGCCATTGCCAGCTTTGCCGGGTCCGCCCAATGCAGGTCAGCACACAGCCAGGCGCATGCCGAGCAGCCGGCATATCCAGAAGCCAGAAGAAGAAAGTGATCCAGAACACAATCAGCAAGTAGTATGATCCGGCGTCCTAAGCGCGGCAATTTTCCTCTGCCCCGACTCTTGTCTCTTCTAGACTCTTGTCCGCAGTGAAATGCTAAGACTTAGAAGATTCGACAGGAATGTGGAAAAGGAGCATGCCATGCTAGACAAAAGATTTCTCCGCCAAACAGCGCAACGTAAAGTTCCTTCTCAAATATGGTAACTGTCAGAGAATCATCAGAACTCAACGGAGCGTCACGTTTTTCGTCAAAAGCTTCTCAAGTCGTCACACGAATCAAAGATACACTTGACACCTCTTTTAAGTTTAATAGCATGTGCTTTTCATGAAAACATGCCTCAATTGTCGAAAACTGCTTCACGCACCGTTGCAAGGCATTTTGAGAGTCTGTTCGCATTGCATGTTGTTGTTGTGGAAAACCCGAGGCGCAAAACAATATCACAAGTGCGAAAGGTTAGGTCAGGTGAACAGCCGGGTGCACGGATCACATGGATAGAGGGAGCCATAAGTGATAGTTGTGCTCATCCGTGTGACGTGCAGACAAATCATAGCAAGGATTGCTGCAAAGGGGATGTTTACTTCGAATTTCTCATCAATTTTTGTGAAAGAGGTACCAACACATGGCCCAACATTGGCCTTAGATTCGATGGTTGACACATTGTATATGGGTTATGGTCATCCCACCATTAGAAGTCCTTCTGTTGGCCACTGTGCCATCCCTATAGAGGTATGACCATCCCCAATATGGGATATGGGTATATGATGGTATATGACCATGGCACGCACTACTTGAGACTTGATATTGCGGAGGGGGAAAACTGTGTGCAGGTACCACGCTCTTTGAAGCTGGGTCCAAGATTCGGCCATGCCTGCATAGGTGTCCCAAGCCAACGACACTGGCATAGTGAAAGCGTCCAGCAGGGTTACAAGGATGGACATTCCGTCCCAAATCAGCTTGAAATAGCCTGCCACAGCTACCAGAACTCAGCGGATCCATTCGGGTGAAAGGATGAAGTCAGCGCAACAGCCAACAGAAACAATAACTGATCAGGAGTTGCCCAAATGAAACAATAACGGCAAGAGCAATCTTACGATGAATCAATGTCCAAACTGCGGTGCAAACTAGTTTGAAAGTAGCAGCAGCTTTGGTACTGCACCATGCTCCTAATGGATCGTATTTCATAGCGTTGTGTTGCTTGGCTAGACTGAGTACAACGGATAAGGGGATATTGATCCTACCCGTGAGTGACATAACCCTACAAATATGGTAGGTTTGGAGGGCAAGAACAAGTGGAACAATTGAGTCACTTTTGCTGCAAAACAGCTACCCTTTGGAACTGAGCAAGGTAAAGAAACAAGGAAACAAAATAGGACCTATCCGACCTATCCAATCTGAGAATTGGCCAGGATCCGTTTCATTGCCTGTGGGATGCCAGAGTGGAAAGCAGAGTCCAGCTTCCTCGAGCATTTCCAGTGTGGAATGTCGAGGCGCTTTGACGTGTTGCCTGACGAACATAACTGGAAGCACTGACCAACGAAAGCAAAATGAACAAACAGGTAGTCTAGCAGCTAGCAGAGTATACGCAAATTTCATATCTCCAACGCCACTTGCGATCTGAAGACAAAAATCAAGTTCTTCACAATAGGAAGGCGCCTTGCACCTGGCTTGGAATCCAGGGGCTGCCCACTAAACTGGGTGGCCAATTCCATCCACCTGGCACCAAACACCATGGCGAAGGTGGTGCGAAGTAGTGGGAGTGCCTGGACCATAGTTACTGCTATTATATGGGTCCAAAATCCTATGGTTGATTATCCTTTTCCCCCATTAAGAACTAGGCCATCCCCTGTAGAACAGAACCACATGGGATATGCCACGGTGCTCTAGGCTGGGCTCGGCCTGCCATGAAGACGAATGTCATTGCTGCCATCTCGGCCACCGACTGAAGCACCATAGCGCCGAGAACTGTGCTGCATCTTCTCCTGAAAAGTGCGCTCCCTCAAGTGCTGAGAGGACTACAACCCGTGGCCCGTAATAGATTGTTCTTGCCTCACACCCAGCATGATGCCCAATCTTCAGGACTGAGGAGAGGTGTTCTAGATCAGTTTCACAAGAACTTTCATACTGCACATTGAAATAGTGAAATCATCGGCATCCTTCTTCTCTTCTTCCTCCTTAGTTCGATTTTCGCGGCGCTTTACCAAGACCGAAGGCTCCTGACAGCGATGAAAAACATAAGCCATGCCAAGCAAGCTTCACAAACTGAACTCACCGTGAGCCACAATCAATTTTGCCCTGAAGGAAAACATGCGGAGCGCTAAAGTGTACGAAGACAAAGAAACCGTATGGGCCAGGCTAGGTGTCGGTCTGTGCCTTGAATTTGCCTGGGTATTCTTTTTCTTGTCATTAAAGGTGTTTCCATTGCTCTTGCCCTTGTGCTTGTCACTTGTCCTGGTCCTTCGTGTTGTTGTCCCTCCTAATAATGATACGTAGTAATGATATCACAGTAATAACCACGAACTTCAAAAAATATAACAATAATAAGCATCATGGAAATGATGATAATAAGAAGAATGAAAATGAACTGAATCAATGATAATAGTTGCGAATAGTACATAGTTGCTATAGTAATAGTTTCTAATGTTTCTAATAATATATAAAATTATTATGTAATCATATAATCAATTATATATAATTTTATTCCTTGCGGCCGATCTCGTTGCTGCCGTTGCAAGGATCCCGCCTTCGCCTGTGCAAGAGCCTCCTTGGAGCTCATCGACTTGTGCCGGGTGCCAGGGACTCGCGGAGCAGTGAAAGGCACCTCCTGTGGCGTTGACGACGGAGAAACGCGTGGGAGAAGCGACTCAAAGGTGGGACAAGACAGATTTCGAAAAGCAGAATGGGAAAGGAAAAGTAGAACGCACACAGCAGACAGGACCAGAGAATCTGCACGAAGTGAAGCAAGATCAGCAAGAACACAATCTGCATGGCAGAACTATTGGCGGAAATGTGAAAGATAGTAATACCATTCTTATTTATTCAGGATTGCGCGTTCTGCCTATGCCATTCCTTAAAGCGCAAAACTACCCTGGGTTGATTGGCGTTTATTGGCCTGAATCACAGTCTGTAGCTCAGTAATCTTGCCATTCATCCTCTCGACCAACGAGTCCTCAACAAAGCCGGCGGTTCCGAGTCTGAGCCAAATGGAATTTTCTAGGATAATCAGCCCCAAAAGGCATCTCCTCTTCCTAAACGTAAAGTGTCAAAACTGATCAAAACTTGACCATCAAGAGCCTCTGACCACGAGGCTGAGAACAAGACGTGTGCCGCAAAGCTTGTTGGGGAGCATGGGAACCAAATGGCTGTGCTGGTATGTAAAGCAGTCTGGCAAAATGGAAAACAACTCCGAACTGTGGCTCTCTCGCATACACAGACTCGTTGGACACAGACTGATGAATCACAACCTGCCAATCTACGATTGTCTTGAAAGTTGAGTCAAGCTGCCGCAAACCCTCTGGGAACGGTCAAATATAATGCACACAATGCCAGTGCAGAATGTAACAAATGCCAAAGAAACATGCGGACAGTCTTTCAAAATAGACAATAAACAAAGGGACCGGGACCAGAAGGGAACGAAATTTATCCTTCAGAGAGCCCAATGGATCCAATGGCAATTGCATGTTCATACTTTTCCCATTGCCTTTCCACTTGCTCTTCAATTTGCTGCAGCTAAAGTAGCTTATGGTAGCAAGAGCCTGCAAATTCAACTCAATGTTTGCAAAACACCAAGCCCAAAGTTCAGAAATCCATCGAATCCTTAATTCTGCCCAGTGGCAAATTCCTTCTTCATGGATTGCACAGCTTCCACTGGGCCCAAGACTTCATGAGCCTAAAACCGAACAGGCTAAATCGTTGTTTGCCGTGCGAAAAGTCAACAGCCACGGACCGGACTTCCGTTGAACCTTCAGAACATGGGCCTCGTCGACCGCTGGCTCATGATCCTCTTCATCTTCGAATTCTGCCTGAGTAACTTGCCAAATGAAGAAAGTCCACGGATAGATGTACTTGTACATAATGAGTTTGATGCATGTTAGATTCTAACACCAGGACCGCTGACACCCACCTAACTCGAAGAAAACATGCAAGAACTGAGAAACTCCATTCCCCCAAGACCTCATTCCGACCCACCAGACTCAATAGTTGTTTTTCGTCCGGAACGACTGTTGCACTTGTATTTTTTTCCGCCCACCTTGTCTTCAAAGGGTATCAGCGATGATCATGTGACAGAACATGCATTTTTCTCCAGATATCTCAACATCGATGTTTTAGGTGTCCGCTCCTCTAGGAGCGCGGGCCACTTGATGCTACGTTACCAGAACCTCTTGCACTTAAACGCAATTCTGATGCTACGTTATCTGAACTTCTCTTGCACTTGCACCAACTTGATGGTACGTTATCTTTTCTTCTCTTGCCCTTGCACACCGCCTTGATTCTATTTCTTCTCTTGCACCTGCAAACAGGCTTGATGCTACATTATCAGATCTTCTCTTGCACTCGCACACAGACTTGATGCTACATTATCAAATCTTCTCTTGCACTTGCGCACCGACTTGATGCTACATTATCAGATCTTCTCTTGCACTTGCTCACCGACTTGATGCTACGTTATCAAGTCTTCTCTTGCACTTGCGCACCGACTTGATGCTACGTTATCCGATCTTCTCTTGCACTTGCACACCGACTCGATGCTACGTTCTCAGATCTTCTCTTGCACTTGCACACAGACTGAAAAGCACGGTATCAGATCTTCTCTAACACTTGCACACCGACTTGACACTACGGTATCAGATCTTCTTTAGCACTTGCACACCAACTTGATGCTATGTCGGCAGATCTTCTCTTGCACTTGCACACCCACTCGATGCTATGGTGTCAGATCTTCTCTTGCACTTGCACACCGACTTGATGTTACGTTATCAGATCTTCTCTTGCACTTGCACACCAACTGGATGCCACTTTATCAGATCGTCTCTTGCACTTGCACACCAGCTGGATGCCATGTTATGAAATCTTCTCTCGCACTTGCACACCAACTGGATGCCACGGTATCAGAGCTTCTCTTGCACTCGCACACAGACTTGATGCTACGTTATCAGGTCTTCTCCTGCACTTGCACACCGACTTGACGCTGCGGTATCAGGTCTTCTCTTTCACTTGCACACCAACTTGATGCTACATTATCAAATCTTCTCTTGCACTTGCACACGGACTTGATGCTACGTTATCAGATCTTCTCTACGTTATCAGATCTTCTCTTGCACTTGCACACCAACTTGAGGCTGCGTTATCAGATCTTCTCTTGCACTTGCACACCGACTTGATGCTACGTTATCAGATCTTCTCTTGCACTTGCAACACCAACTTGAGGCTACGTTATCAGATCTTCTCTTGCACTTGCACACCGACTTGATGCTACATTATCAGATCTTCTCTACGTTATCAGATCTTCTTTGGCACTTGCACACCAACTTGAGGCTGCGTTATCAGATCTTCTCTTGCACTTGCACACCGACTTGATGCTACGTTATCAGATCTTCTCTTGCACTTGCACGCAGACTGAAAAGCACGGTATCAGATCTTCCCTAACACTTGCACACCGACTTGACACTACGGTATCAGATCTTCTTTTGCACTTGCACACCAACTTGATGCTATGTCGGCAGATCTTCTCTTGCACTTGCACACCCACTCGATGCTATGGTGTCAGATCTTCTCTTGCACTTGCACACCGACTTGATGCTACGTTATCAGATCTTCTCTTGCACTTGCAACACCAACTTGAGGCTACGTTATCAGATCTTCTCTTGCACTTGCACACCGACTTGATGCTACGTTATCAGATCTTCTCTCGCACTTGCACGCCAACTGGATACCACGGTATCAGAGCTTCTCTTGCACTCGCACACAGACTTGATGCTACGTTATCAGGTCTTCTCCTGCACTTGCACACCGACTTGACACTGCGGTATCAGGTCTTCTCTTTCACTTGCACACCAACTTGATGCTACATTATCAGATCTTCTCTTGCACTTGCACACCAACTTGATGCTACGGTATCAGATCTTCTCCTGCACTTGCACACCGACTTGATGCTACGTTATCAGATCTTCTCTTGCACTTGCACACCGACTGAATGCTACGTTATCAGATCTTCTCTTGCACTTGCACACCGACTTGATGCTACGTTATCAGATCTTCTCTTGCACTTGCACACCGACTTGATGCTACGTTATCAGATCTTCTCTTGCACTTGCACACCGACTTGATGCTACGTTATCAGATCTTCTCTACGTTATCAGATCTTCTCTGGCACTTGCACACCAACTTGAGGCTGCGTTATCAGATCTTCTCTTGCACTTGCACACCGACTGAATGCTACGTTATCAGATCTTCTCTTGCACTTGCACACAGACTTGATGCTACATTATCAGATCTTCTCTTGCACTTGCACACCGACTTGATGCTACGGTATCAGATCTTCTTTTGCACTTGCACACCAACTTGATGCTACGGTATCAGATCTTCTCCTGCACTTGCACACCGACTTGATGCTACGTTATCAGATCTTCTCTTGCACTTGCACACCGACTGAATGCTACGTTATCAGATCTTCTCTTGCACTTGCACACCGACTTGATGCTACGTTATCAGATCTTCTCTTGCACTTGCACACTGACTTGATGCTACGTTATCAGATCTTCTCTTGCACTTGCACACCGACTTGATGCTACGTTATCAGATCTTCTCTTGCACTTACACACCGACTTGATGCTACATTATCAGATCTTCTCTACGTTATCAGATCTTCTCTTGCACTTGCACACCAACTTGAGGCTGCGTTATCAGATCTTCTCTTGCACTTGCACACCGACTTGATGCTACGTTATCAGATCTTCTCTTGCACTTGCACACAGACTTGATGCTACATTATAAGATCTTCTCTTGCACTTGCACACCGACTTGACACTACGGTATCAGATCTTCTTTTGCACTTGCACACCAACTTGATGCTACGGTATCAGATCTTCTCCTGCACTTGCACACCGACTTGATGCTACGTTATCAGATCTTCTCTTGCACTTGCACACCGACTGAATGCTACGTTATCAGATCTTCTCTTGCACTTGCACACCGACTTGATGCTACGTTATCAGATCTTCTCTTGCACTTGCACACCGACTTGATGCTACGTTATCAGATCTTCTCTTGCACTTGCACACCGACTTGATGCTACGTTATCAGATCCTTTTGCACTTACACACCGACTTGATGCTACGTTATCAGATCTTCTCTTGCACTCGCACACCGACTTGATGCTACGTTATCAGATCTTCTCTTGCACTTGCACACCGACTTGATGCTACGTTATCGTTTCTTTTGCACTTGCACAGCCATTTGATGGCTTTGACTTGGACAGCTAAAAAAAAACAGAGTTCAAGAGATGCACAGAATCAAAAAAAGTTGCCGAAATCCGTGTGTGAATTACACGCTTATCGAAAAGCAAAGTAATCGCGAATAATGAACCTCAAAGGACGCACTTTGCAGGGTTTCGAGATATGTCAGAAAGAGAGATTGTATTGAAACACATGAAACCTTGAAAGGGTTCACAATTTCATGATGATGGCCGATCGAAGCCAATGATGAAATGTGTAAACACTCCAGCGCTCTTCAAGGCGCGGTGACCATGTCTTACCTTTTTGATTTTTATTTTGTTTAACATAACTCCCTAGCACCACTCGGATGCCAGAATGAAAAGCTCAAGGTGCAGAGAAGACTTGGTCTTGGTCTTCATCAGATTCGTTGACACGTGGCATCGGCATGGCTACTTCGGAGCATCAGCGAAAATTCATCTGGAACACGACGGTGGAAACCGAATTTCTTGGCATTTACAGTAAGCATTCGTGAGTGGGTCGAAGACAGGATCCTGGTGGCCTTGTCTCCTCAATCATTTTGCAGAGTGTACAAATTCTGAATGCATTAGAGTCATTTGAGGTTTATAGGCTGTATAGATGTTGAAGTAGAATCTGTGGAATCAGTCTGAAAATTGCAACCGCTTCTTTTCATTGAATATCTTTGGAGTATGCTGTTGTGCTACGTGCTGGGGAGGCGCTTGGAGCCCCAAATGACATGAATCTGGAACCTTTTTTCGAAGGCCAGATTATAGTCGCACAACAAAAGCTGGGGAAAGTCTGTTAAACTTGTGAACAGAAAGCTATGAGCGAATTCCTATACAATCTATACATCACCGCAGCTGAGGTCTTAGAGTTTTTCAGCAACTGGTAAAATGCGAAGAATTGGATTGATGACACTGGAGAATCTGCTGTGCCTCCTCGTCCTGGCACTCTCTTGCCTGGAGTTTCAACAGGTGGAATAAAGACTTTCATGAGACTTTCATGAGACTTTCATGAGACTTTCATAAGACTGCTTGATGCTGTTGAGAAGATCCTGATGCTCCTGAGTGTCACTTGGTTGCTTTTTTTCAATTCTCCGTGCTGCCACCAAGCAGTCTTTCAGTAGTCTTTACACTAGAATCAAGGTTTGATGGAAATCACTGTCCAAAGGCAGGATCTAGGAACAACAAGAAGCAATAGTCTCAAATGTTTGAAAAAATCAGCGCTAGGTTTTCGAGTTTTCAGAGGAGCTGACATGAGTTCGCTGGTAGTTCTCTTCATATATTTTCATATACTCTGACTTACACTTTTGGTTCCCAAAGAAATACCTCAGAAAAAGAAGATAAAAGGAGAAAACAATGAAACATAATGAAGCGAGCCACGCCAGATCCCACAAGTTTGTCAGTTGCCAGGTTCCCCCCCCGGGGTCCATCTGAAGCATCCAAGGTGGCAGGCGACTCCCTGTGAGCCTGACATGCATGGAGCGTCATGGAGCTATAACTATCCCTCGGAACTTTAAGGAAGTCTATAAATCCTTGAATCGCAAAACATTTGAGCTGTGAATTTGGATTCGATCCAAGAGCATTTGCAAAGTGCTGCTTCATCAATAAGGGCATACCTCTCCAAGGCTTGAAGTACAAGCGATACAGTGGAGCATCATTGACCCTGAAAGCACTGACTTCCTTTGCATTACGTTCCTTCCCTGTCCAATGCAAAGGGGCTATGAGACTACCGGCAAATTGTGAGAAAAAGCACGAAGCTCTGTGAAGTCTGGGGAAGGTGCAAAGATAACATACTTGTTAAGCAGTGGTGGCTGTGTCACCATGGTCAGAAGGTGGGCCTCTCCATCATTGCAAGATGCTCCATGTTTTCATGCCTCAAAACAACATGCTTCTAGAAGTTTATCAGAAAACGGCAAATATGCAAAAAATGATCAAGAAGGACTAAAACGAAGTTATCACAGCTTCATGTCATTGGAAGACTTTTGGAAGACTTTTGGAAGACTTTGACCTGAATGCTTTCCTGGTCTATGTCGTTCTCGAAGACTTCTCTGTGTTGTTTTCCAACACGCTCTTCCACCTGCCTTGGTCTGAAACCAGCATGTCTCACAATACAAGACCAAGGTTCCCTGCACGCTAAAGGGGCGTTTGCCAAAGTACAACATGTAGACGATGCAACCTGGAGGGAGCCAAGACAGGTCAACTTATAAGAGACGGCAAAGAGCTGCAGTCGGTGAATTGTCTGACGCTCTGCAATGAGTAGGCGGATCTAAAGCAAACTTGCATACATTGCATATGAGTCGATATGAGATGTAAGTTTCCCCACGCGGTTCAGCCCTATGTATGCCCTATGCATTCAGCTGCACCCGCGCACTATCATTTTCCAGCTGAGAACAAAAGGTCGGCCCATTTGGTCTAGGAGGCACCTGCCAAAATCAATGGGAGAGAGGTTTGCAGTAGACTGCTTGATCCAACACGAAGATAGTGTGGGCACCCAAAGAAAGCAGAGGTGCAAACTTTTCTCCAATGGGCACCAACCTTGTCCTATGACGCAACATCTCAGCATTCCTTTCACGAACCGCTGGACACGCCAAGCACACTCTCAATAGAAGCATTTGTTTCCAACTCATCCGGACAACCAGCACAAACAGATGGAAATGACTGATATTACCAAGGTACGTTCTATGGTATTTGTATATTCTATGTACAGCAAGATTTGTCTTTGCAAGTGCATGTGAGCATGAGGACAGTCAGAAAGGCAAAGAATGAGGAGAACGTAGGAATGCCGTGTTGCGATGACTGTGCAGAGCCTGTGGGTATGCACACAGGTGTTCTGCAGATCGCTTGCACTTTCAGTCTTCAAAAGGATTCCCGTTGGGATCTCTTTGGGGAAGGTTATGTAGCCAGGTGTATGCTTGAAGAATCACGGATGAATTCCAGAAGAATCTTAAAGATACCACTGATATCCACTGATATCCACTGATATCCGCTGATCTGAAGGATACTTGGGGCTTGTTCCACAGGCAGCACCTGAGCTGTTGAAAATGACCTCCGTCGCGCAGGGCTGAAGCATAAGCTACCACAGCACCAGCCTGTGCGAAAAAAGTGAGGAGCATTCTTTGGAACGGAAAATTACAAATCGAACGCAGGAACCTGATCCCGGTCATTCTTCTCACTTAAGTCACAGCTCACTGTGTAAGTCGAAAGGGAAACCACAGCAGTCTAATATCCGGAGAGCACTATTCCTACTCAAAAAAAAATACAACTGAAACTACTTGCTATGCATTCATACACAGCAAGCGGAAGGTCAAATGCCAATTAAGTGGAGCACATCTTCCAAATTTGTCCAGCACTTGAACAAGTGGTGATGTTGGTCTCTGGCAACACATGTGTCATGGTCAAAACATGGTTTCTATGGGCTATGACTATGATCCTCTTGCAATATTGGGAATCCGATGGCTATTTGAATCCCAGTTTTATTAACAATTCCCCCAACTATTGGCAATACATAAATATGACCTAGTTGTATCTAGTTGTCATATTATACATCCCGTATTTTTCATGGCTAGGGCTACCATAAATCCCCAGTTTTTTCAGTCCCCGGATGACCATCCCAATGGCCATGGCACCTCGAGCTCCAAGGAGTGCTTCTGTGATTCACTCACCAATGACATGGCCTTGGTGCTTTGCTTTCGATGCTTTCAGCGACAAAGGTACAGTAATAGTAAGAATGATAATGACAATGACAAATAAACAATAACAATATATAATATAACAACAACAACAACAACAACAACAACAACAACCACAACAACAACAACAGCAGCAGCAGCAGCAGCAACAGCAACAGCAACAGCAACAGCAACAGCAACAGCAACAGCAGCAACAACAACAACAACAACATGCAACATGTAACATGTAACATGTAGCATGTAACACATCATATATTGTCAATTATTCTCATATCAATGATTATCATTTACCAAATCTAATATATCATCCATCAGAATCCATCAACCTCACCATTGATTTTGGGATTTCGGGCTTTGACGATTCGCACCTCACCATGCCACCTGGGCTCCGCACGCAGCGCCACATCTGCTGTGAGGCCCCGATGGCTGCGCCAAGGCACTCAGCATCCGGTTGCAGCAGTGCCTGACGCCACGGGGATGGCGATGGGTGTTTAGAGCTGAAATTGGAGATAAACAAAATTTAACATAAATATAAATGATATATATATATATATATAAAGCGGGGTAAAATCTGGAGGGTAAAATTGTTGATCCCTATCCGAGTTGGGTATCAAAAATGTTTCGGAGACACATGGCATCAACTCAAACTACAGCATTGTTTATCCACTTCTGTCCACTTCTCCCACACCCGCCTGAAGTGACTCCTGGAATAACCTGCTGTAGCGTGATGGATCAACGCGTCCATAGCTTGGATGGTACAAAATTGGCCGTTCTGAGCATTGGCATTTCTGGTAAACCTGACTGCATGCACTATTGCTGAAGGAGGTACATTGAAGTTCTGCAACGTTTCCCGCCTCATTGCTGCACTCCAGAACAAAGACATCTCCTAAGTTTGCAGAAACACACCCGCACCAGTGCTGTTCACTCACTAGAAGCATCCCGACAGATCAGACCCCTTATTTCAGTTTGCTGTCTTCCCACGTCTTGACAGTGCTCTGTTCAAAAAGTTCTTCTTTCTCAGAAACAGTAGCATTTAAGCATCTTCCACCGGGCCCTAACTCTGTAATTATATGGAAACCTCAGCACAGCCTTCTGCCAAAGATGCGCACAAACACACCTCTTCCCTGACAAGGTTCACAAGCACGCAAGGCCAGGCTGCATGCCACAGCCTGGAGCAACATGCTGATGCAGAAGAAAAAAGAACACGCGACGCAGCTACTAACATCTGCTCACTACGGCGTAAGTAGTAACTATAGCCTGGTCTCTGTTCCCAGGAATGGTTGAAGTTTTGCCATGCACCATTGCTATCCAGTGCATATGTCAAGCTGCCCATGTCAAGGCAAAGGCATTTGGAACGCAAGGAACGGCTCTTGCTTTGCAAACTACTGCGCTGTTGCATTGCTAAGAAAGATCCACCAGTTCCTTTCCACCAAATTTTTCTGGATAGATTTGACACCGCATCAATCTGAGTGGTTGGCATTGTCTTTTGCTGGCACAGTCTTCCAGCATTCCAACACCTGGCACCAGAATAGCTGTCTATAAACAAACTGAGAATAGCTGAATCCATCCCCGGCATTAAATTACATGGCGGGAAAATGAAACTAAACCATAAGTTTCGCGGCGCCATAGTCTTGGGTAAAGCCATATTGCTGTAGTTTTTCCCAATGCTGAGTACCATCCATGCCATCCATACCCAATGATGTGTGGATTTGCTGCTCTGTTTGCTCTGTCTGTCAAATGGAAGGTTGTACCAACTTTGCTTGCATGTTCTTATATATATACACATATTATTTATTTGTTTAGTTATTTATTTATTTGTTTATTTATTTGTTTGTTTATTTATTTGTTTGTTTATTCATTTGTTTGTTTATTTATTTATTTGTTTGTTTATTTATTTGCTTGTTTATTTATGTGTTTATTTATTTATTTGTTTATTTATTTATTTAGGTTAGACTGGAAAGCTTTGTTGTTCATTTGATTGAACAATATGTTGCACGCCTTACTGAGCAAGTAGTCTTTTCTCAAGTGATTCTTGTACTGGCACGCTTTCAGATCACAAATTCAGGGGCAAATTGCTGTTGCTTCTGCATTGGCAGCTAAAGGCATTGACTCTAATCAAGTTAAAGCTACTACTGAAGTCCTGGTGGCCACAAGATGCTAAATCGTCCCAGTATCGAAATTTCGAAATATGCGAGGTCACCGTTTAGTGTTTACTAGTTGGGGATTCAACATGACATCCTTGTTCCCCAATTTCGCAGAATCATGCTGCGTCAGAAGAAACTGCGAAAATTTATATATCCATCAAGGGAGGCACTAAACTACATATTGTCTGATTGGGCCGATTCAAGCCTGTCCACCTAATCAAAGAGGAGCTGTCAACCATACAAACCACCTTAGCCAGTTTGAACTGACTCCGTTGAACTGGCGCTTCTGCCATAGGTCTCACATTGCATCTATTCAATCAAAGTCAGAGCTGATCAAAAATTGTTGTACCAGTTGTACCAGTTGTTTCAGTACCTTGGGCGATCAAACGAAATCCTGCAAAAGTGTCAATATCATGTCGTGCGATGTGTTGTTTCTACTGACTTTCTAGCTGAAGAAAAACGCAAAGACCTGGCTTGTCTAGCCGAAGCAAAACACAAAGGTATTGTTGAAAAGAGATGTGTTTTGTCCAAAGAGAAAAACAAAAAATTAAAGAAATCAAAGAATGTGCATAGAATATGCCGAATATGTGTGTTTTAAAGGGCGTGACTGTGACTTAAATCCTGTGTCTCTTTCATGGCCTTGTGGGGCTGCTCACACCGGTCGCAGGCAGTCATCACCTAAGCCCAGCTCCCGACGAATCATCCTTTCAGCCAAACTCTTCCTGTTTCACAACGGGGCTGAGACAACTGTAGCATAAATGGCATAGTGAATCATAGTAATGTTTCGGTTGAACGCCATCGCTTGCCCGGACCCGGAAGGAGGATCATCATCGTCGTCGTCATCATCATCATCATCATCGTCATCATCATCATCATAATCATCATCATCACCATCATCATCTTCTTCTTCATTTTCATCTGGATTTTCATCATCTTTGTCATCATCACGAGCAAACATACAACGTGGAACGCGGTGACTCAAGAATCAGGATACACCCCACAACCCCCCCCAGACGTAAATGGCAACGATTGGTGAAGGTAGTTACTCTATGTTACTCTAAGGTAGTTTGCTGAAGAATCTCTCATGTAAGGATGATCAACAATCAGGAAAGCTCCCTAATCCCCGCCCCCAAACCTAAATGGTATTGATTAGTGAAGGTAGTTGGTTGAAGAATCTTTCATGTAAGGATGACCGACAATCAGGATAACCCCCCCAACCCACCCTAAATGGTAATGAACCCCTGTCATCGTGCAATTCTCATTTAAATTCTTGGGCAAACGATGGTGTCAGCGCATCTAGCCAAGTTGCTGCGGAGTAACTCACCATGGTTGCCAATCGCTCAGCGATTGCTTGCTCCAAAAGCCTTGTCTCATGGCAAGAAGTTTGATTGCCACACTTGGTTGACCAAGTAAGCATGCGAACACACTTTGAGTCCTGGAAGCCTCAACCTGAAGTCCGCCCTCACAGAATTTTGCCAAGCAACGCCACACTAAGTACCCAGTTGGATCGGCACGCCTGAGCGGATTGGACAAGAAACGTCGCAAAACCACACAGTCAAACAGAGGTTGGCAGATTTGAAACATGTCACGGAAGTTTCAACTGCAGCTGCCCAATTTAGATTGACTACCCCTACGACCTTGACCCGAACCCATCCAACCTCAGCACCTAAAACCTGAACGTAACCCAGACAAGCCCAGCCGGTGGGATCCGTTTGGGACACTCCCAAATCGTCGGCCCAAAGCAGAAAGTTGCCAACAGAGGAGGCTTCAAGAGTCTCACAGAGTTGTTTTATATCAATGGATTGGAGATTGGTAGCGTCCAGCGCTGCTTCTTATATGTGTTGTACTGCGCGCACATAATGCAAATATTGGAGAAACGTGTGATTCACCATGCACCCAACCATATCGCTCCGTGACGCGCTAGCACGTCGGACTACTTGAGTTCCAAGTTTGGTTTCCAACGTAGGACCCAGATGACCCAGGTAGGAAGCTGTTCGAGGAATCCAAGCCCGCTACACTGATGGCTGCATTCACAGCCACAGCATCGCAGCAGGAGTCTGCTCGGGCCTTCACACATCAAATCCACACAGCAACAACTTGTAACAAGCATCAGCAAATGTCAGAGAAACCCAGAGACATCAGAGACCAAGCAAATATGCAAATGTTTCCACTTTCAGATACGATCGCCCGACTCTTCACAAATGTGTTCAAGAACATAGCACAAGTCAGATTGGTCGGTCAAGAATAGCAACGGACACATTTGCAAATCTGTGCTGTGTTTTCATATTAAACAAATCTACCATAGAGTTGGGGAACCCGGAGCCCTTCCTTGTCAAGTAAGTAGAGCGCTTGTCTAGAGGCACCTCCTACACCAAGCCAGCAAACTGCTTGGAATGTGCCACAACAATGGCAAAATACTCGCAATATTCGTGAAATCCGCCCGCACCAAAGGTGCCGAGGCGTTTTTTGGTGGGCACGCATTAACCGGAAACATTGCAATAGCTATTAAGCTTTAGCTTGGGGGGGCCTTTATTGCTCTAGAATCCTATGTTTTTCCACGTTTTTTAAAGGGACCTCAAATAGCCTAAGTTACTTGAGTTGCCAAACACTTGGGCTCAACATGGCCCAACATGGGCCCAACACCTGCCCAACATGGGCCCAATTTGGTCCACAGGCCCAACATGGTCCAACATGCCTCACCATAGGGCCAATATAGGCCCAACATGGGCGGAACATAGGCCTAACATGGCCCAACATGGGCCCAACACAGTCCAACATAGAGCCAACATGTGCCTAACATACCCCCAACATGAGCCCTACAAAGGCCCAACATAGAACACATACGGTTTTATTGGAACTTCGGAGCTAATACTCTGGTGCGGGCGGTTGCCGTCGCGAAGCGACCAGAATACCGTTAAATTCACTTGACCTGTCAGCGACGTGACATGAGGTGGAAGACTTGCCGTTTGTTCAGACATTCTCCGCATTCTCCTGCGGCACAGGCCGTAATGGCAGCACCTCAGAGTGTCCGGCGATGATTTGAGCGCCCCTCTCGGTTGATCTTGCTCCAGGCACTCGCAAGGAGTCCAGCTGGGCATCCAACCATAGGTGTACACATTCCTGAACTTGGCTTCGTTGAACATGCCAAACGCCCTGCCGGCCATGGCACTGGCCCTAATTCTTGAAACTTTTGCACTGCCATGACATTGTCGAAGCCTCTCCCACTCTTGTGCATCGCCAAGGGCCGACAACACGCTCCCCAAAGAGCGCAATGGAAGCATTGAAAACAAGCTCAGTGATGTCCTGTACACGACCCCAAGACGCCTGCGATTTACTTCTGTCAATTCCACTTTGAAGGCGCTGGTGCTCGAGGCCAAGAAAGGTTATAGCCAGGTTCACATTGCTTCTGTTTTGAAATCTGGAAGACATCACGTGTTCCGTGCGCTAGACTTTCTCAATCTCAAATTGTGGTTATGGCAGCACAGTCCTCGAGGTAAATAGCTGAAGACTCTGCATCCAAACTTTGGCATTTCCACAAGCTGCTACAGCCTGACAGCAAACGACAGCAAACGACAGCAAACGACAGCAAACGACAGCAAACGACAGCAAACGACGAGTACACCGAGTACACCGAGTACATCCTCAGCAGCCTCAGACGAGACTGAGCCACCGTGCTGCATTGAAGCTCATGACCTCCAAGAGGCCCAGGGCCTGCTGTGTCCCGCGTCGTGTCCATGCGCATTTGACTCCTTGAGTCTTGTCAGGTGGAAATCCTACAGAAAATACGATGAGAAAACTTCTGTACGACCAACACGACCACAAAGACCATATCCAACAAATGTTTGTGAGTGAACCTAACAAGATCTTTAGTTCAGAACCCGAGTTTGAGGGCAAAGACACGACGCGTTGTTGTGGCATGTCTCATCCCCGTTTTAATTCAAAGCAATTTCAAGGCGAGCCTCAGTTTGTCCCAATCCCAACATGGAGAATGGCATCAGTCGCACGTGCCTGGACATTTGCCAGCATTGCTGTGGCCATCTGCCATTGGCGTTCCCTGTCCTTGGATCAAGTACAGAATCTGTCAGAATCTGTCAGAGGAAAAGTGCATCTTCACTGCTTCACCCATCCCTGCAACCTCAAGCTGGCAACTAACATCAACTAACACAAGCTCGCAACAAGGAACCTACTTACAGTGGCTTCACACCATTGGCCAAAGCTTCAAGACTTGTAAGCAGCGCTGCAGTGCTGATATCATTGGGCGCACCAAACTGCCACAAATCACGCAGTTCTAGTGAAGTCCTCCGAAGTTGTGCAGGCTCAACCAAGGTAAATACCCCAGCAATCAATGCGGACAAGAAATATATCAAGTCTATTTCCTTGCGCATAAACACACACAGTCATGGACAGAATGTGCAAATGAAGCAACTCATCCTGTGCTCCCACCAAGGCTGAAAATTCCCTCGATTCAAGATTCGCAGTTGCAAGGCAAGGCATCGCTTGCCCTTTTTTCCATGTTCTCTTTTGTTTTGGAGCAATCCCTCAAGCCCGCCAAGTGAAACAACTCTTGGTCAGATCCAAACTGCAACAGATCAGACTCCGTGTCTGCGGTGGCCTTATCGATCTGTACATCCCTCAAACGCAAGCTTGTGTCCAAATGCTAGCTGCTAGCGAAGTGCATAAATGGATATTATGACTTTGCTTCTGACGCTAAAAAAAATGTGACCTGCTTTCATTACGATAATTCAACATAAGTCCATAAGTCTGCTTGCGCTGGCCTTCCGGGACATGGAGGTTTACCTTAAGCACTGTAGAGCCACACGGCAGCAGAGCTCTAGTGCTCCCTCACTGGCTTCATCGTTCGGTCTGCAACCGCAAGTGACTACAAGAAGTGACCGCAAGTGTCGTGCTCAATTCTCAGTGCGGCGAGCAGTTCACTCGTGCCCGGCATTCGCACATTTCGCACTACTTCTCCTGCTCTGCATACCAGGCATCCCACTCTTCTTGCGTCCAGTCCTCATCATCATCACCTCCTCCGTAGACATCCTCCCACTCAGACTGCTTGTTGAACTTGGTGTTTTTGTTGATCTTTGTGGAGGCCTTGTTGTCCTTCGTCAAGGTGGAATTGGCCTTTGTCGCCTTTTTGTCCTTGATAAGCTGCGACAAGCTTTTCTCCAAGCTGTCCAAATCTGCAGTGTCGAAGCTGCTTTCCAAACTCTTGATGAGGTTGGACAGGAATCTTTGCGGTCCTCCCTTTTGGAGAGTAGAAGTCTCAAACTTGTTCAGGCACTTTGCACACAGCGAATCCACATCTGAGCTCAGCTTCAACTCCAAATTGTCGAATTCGTCAATGACAGTGGCCTTTGGTTTTGCTGCGGCTTTCTTCGCAGCTGCTGCCTCTGCCTTTTCACGCTTCTCCTTCTCGAGCAGGGACTCCTTCTTTTCAAAGCCAGAAAACAAATCCATTCCCAGCCGCGCATCTCTCTCCTCCTCCAATTTCCTCAAACGTGCCCTCTCAGCTTCGGGATCAGCCAACTTAACCTGATCAGGATCAACTTTGGGCTTTTCGTCCTCAGCCTTCTGTGTTGGCCCCTTCTTCTTGGGCGCAGGCTTGGGCTTTTCTTCTTTCTTCACCTCTTTCTCTCCTTCACTTTCGGTGTCCTCACCGGCATCACGCTTGCGCTGCTTCTCTTTCTCTTTTTGCTGCGCCATCAGCTTCTCTTCAATCTTGTCTTCATCTTCCAAGTCTTCCCACCCTTCGTCATCGTCAGATGCTTGGGGCTGCGCTTTTGGGGCTGCTTTTGGCCTTTCCTCTTCTTCCTCATCGCTGTCTTCCCAGGTACTCTTCTTGGCCTTGGGCACTTCTTTTTTCTCCTCCTCCTCCTCCTCCTCTTCCTCACTGCTCTCGTCCTCACCTGTCTCCAGACGCTTCTGAGCTTTCTCTTTCGCTACTCGATTTTTCTCCAATTTCTCTTCGAGGTTCTCGTTCTCCCAGTCATCATCAGAGTCCCAGCCCATGACTGCCACGACGAGGGCAGGTCGAAACGGTCGGCAGGATGTGTTTTGGATGTGTGTATGTGTGTCTTGCGCGTACATAAATGTTGATTCCTGGGCGCTCTCGCTGCTTGGGAAATTCTTGCAAACCCTTTCTGTTAAAGGTGGCTCGGTGATTAAATGCTTTTCACCAGAGCCGAAAAGAACTCCAGGTTGGCGCTGGCACGGCAGTCCATGGACTCGACAGCAGGTTCCAACGCGTTTCATTGTTGGTCAACAAAACAACGGGTGAGGAAACACATCACATGATTAAAAGTGCTGCTCTACTTGACTCTGAACCAGTCATGGAAAAAATTGTGGGGTAAGCCAGAAAGCCAAGAAAAAAAACTCCCAGCAATCCTCCAGTCTGCTGCTACCGTAAGGGCGCTTAGAGTGAAGTTGTCTGGTTGGATCCAAGCACTGCGTAAGGTCAACAACAGTTGTAGCCTTCCAAGGGACAGTGCAGATGCGAGAAGGGCTGTCAACCATATAATGTTCCAAAATATCGTTGCGTAGTGATTTGCTGAACATCCACAGGGACGATTTTCCATGAAAATGTAAGAAGAAGCAATGACACTTCGTGGGCAAAAACATCCAAAATCAGCTGGTCTCTCAAGCCAAGAGGTTCCGCCAAGATATAGACAGACAAGTAGATAGAATTAGATAGAACTAGATAGAATTAGATAGAATTAGATAGAATTGGATAGAATTAGATAGAGTTAAAGAGAATTAGATAGAGTTAAAGAGAATTAGATAGAGTTAGATAGAATTAGATAGAATTAGATAGAATTAGATAGAATTAGATAGAATTAGATAGAATTGGATAGAATTGGATAGAGTTAAAGAGAATTAGATAGAGTTAAAGAGAATTAGATAGAGTTAGATAGAATTAGATAGAATTAGATAGAATTAGATAGAATTAGATAGAATTGGATAGAATTCGATAGAATTCGATAGAATTCGATAGAATTAGATAGAATTAGATAGAATTCGATAGAATTCGATAGAATTAGATAGAATTAGATAGAATTAGATAGAATTAGATAGAATTAGATAGAACTAGATAGAACTAGATAGAACTAGATAGAACTAGATAGAACTAGATAGAATTAGGTAGAATTAGATAGAATTAAATAGAATTAGATAAAATTAGATAGAATTAGATAGAATTAGAGAGATTGGATTGAATAGATTAGATTAGACTAGATTGGATTAGACTAGATTAGATTAGATTTAGATTTAGATTAGATTAGATTTAGATAGATTGATTGATAGATATATAGATAGATCAGCGCAAACATTAGGAGAGCCACCAAAGTCAGTCGAGTCAGTTCAGAATCATGCCATGTCCACAAGCCCTGATACTGGTTCTGTGCCAAAGCATTTGAGTGAGTATAAGTGTGTCTGAAAAACTAGGAAAAATAACTTGCGACATGGAGAACCAATAATGACAGCTAAGCTGCGATGTAGTCCAAAGTCTAGCCTTGCTGCAAACTTGCAAAGCTTTCAAGACTTCTCCAAACTCTCTTCACAATGCACTTTAATAAGCCCAAATCATGCATCATTGAAGAGCTCATCCATTGTGAAAGCTGCCTAGAATCGGTTTCACACGGCAAACACTGTAAGCCCTGTAAGCATTGAAGACACTGTGAGTTTCACAATATGTTCTACAAATGTGCGTCAAAACTCTCTGTCATTCCATTCTACTGGTTGGTTAATGGTGACTCGCATAGTGGATTCTGACCCCAATCTTTTCGGGTAGTGTAACCGAGTGTAACCCCCTAAAATCATCAACCACCAGGGATTTTGAAAAGAGAGCCACTCATTGTCCACGGTTGTATGTCGCAAAAGAGAGCCTCGGCACAGGCATCCAGGGCAGTGTTGAAGGACACCAAATCTGCTTGCTGCCCACGAAGCTGGAGATCCTGGTTGAGTCCAGCAACAGGTCTGCTTTGCTCCGTTTCTAGGTGGAGTCACTTGGTAAAATGTTGACCTTTGGTCCGGGTCTCAGTTTGCCTGCCATTGTGTAGCATGGAGGTTTTGTGGCACAAAACTTGACTTGTATGATCACATTTGTGTCTGCATTTGTCTTGCATGCATCACAATCCATCTGTTCAAACGCACACAATGGATCCCAGTGCTCCAGTTCAGTACTCACACTGCCGGTGAAATCTTTCTCGTGTGTCTTGATGAATGGTTGCAATGCAGATTGCGATGCTGCAAAGACACAACTTGAAAGCGGCACTGAGCTGCAAAACAACAGTCTGGGACTGGGCGGAAATGTCTTCAAGAAATCTACATCTGTGCTGGATCCCCACCTGGGTTGGCCTCAGAATAGGGAATCTGACGGTGTATCACCTATCCAGGTTTTCCCCCTCAAAAGAATGTGAGGATCCATCTAGTGTGACCTTACAGTCCCGTGTGTGATGTGTCCTGCAGCAAAAAAAGCACCTTATCCGCTTGGCTTGCATGCGAAGATGCCGCCATGACCTGAAAAACACTGGAACATGCTGGAACCTCCAGACCAATAAATGGCCATAATAAGTCTCATATGACATCATATGGGTCTGTCTGAAAATCTAGGAAAAAAAATCCTATGGTCTATCAGAGTCTATCATTTACTCCATTGAAATCACAACTTAAGGGTAATTATATAATACATACCGGATTTTCAGACGCGCCTACATCACCACTATCAGATATCATCTTCACACATCACATGGGGAGAGCCAATGCTTCCAACATGTAGATGTTCTCCCTGCATCTGAGAAACAGAGTTCCACGAGATGATGTCGCTATGACCACGCGTTTCCTCCTGAACCGATTCATCCAACAGAGCACGCGCCGGTGCAGCAGTTTCAATGGATCCATGATCTTTCGTTTGCAAATTCCTCCTTATACATTGCCAGGGAAGAACACAGCAATGGAAATGAACCCATAAAACATCAATGGATCACTGGCAAATCTGAAGATAAATGGGCTATGGCGTGCCGAGAACTGCTGCCCACCTTCTGCACCAGCGTTGCTGCTGCAAATTTCCAGCCATGGCGCGAAGCCGCGCGGATGGCAGCGTTGGAGCTGACGACACTCCAGTGGCCCCTCTGCAGTGCCTATGGACAAGAATGGACCCCGCATGGACAGCGTATGATCCATATGGACCTGTGGAAGCACCTTCACCAAGGTTCAGTGTAGGCCTACAATGTGCTGCACTGGGGAATGATTTGGGAATCTGATTGGGAATCAGACTCAACAAGCCACTACCTGTTCACGTCGGTACTGTCCCATACTGAATGATGTTGGACAAAAGGCTGCCCCTGCACCTCTTCAAGGACTTGCAGTGACAGGGCCCATTGCGCCAGTTCCACACCGCTCGCCACCTGATTTGGGTTAAAGTTGTTTGGATAGACCTTTTGCATCACCATTTCAACTCAGCTGGCTCAACCTGCACTCAATCACCCAACTTCAACCAGGCTCCTGATTGAAGAGCTGCACGCCGACCAACGATCTCGGGACAGTGAAGAGCAGTTGGATGCACCTGGCCATGGAACACACATCACAAGCCTAAAGACCTAGAGCACCTTTTGCTAATAGCATTAACAGATCGCAAAACAAGAAGCAACCCTTTAAATGTTTGGGGGGATCTTGCACGCCACCTTTCCCTGAAGCTCGGAAAAAGTGCTGGCTCGAGCTCCATTGCAAGACTCCATTCCTTCTCTGATTATCTCTATCTCCAGTTTTTCCCTACGTTGGGACAGCAAAGAAGTCAGAGAAATATAGTTGCGGATATTGAATCACCTTTCTGGTCGATGTTCGATTGTTGTTCAGTTGCTGTTTTGAATCACCTTTCTGGCCAATGGCCGCTGGGCATAGCTACTTCTCACCCCTATCCCGCCTCTGCCACTGTTTACTGCCTGAAGCTTTGACTGCCAGGCCATGCAAGCGAGACCTTGGCTACATCCCAGTCCCTCGGTCCAGCGGTCCCAAAGTCCCAAAGGTTTTACAACTCGTCAAGTCTTACCATCTGAGGACCCCTAACGTACAGGTTTCGATCCTCGCCTGCATGATTCAAACCATTCTGCATTTTTTCCCCACATTATGACATTTTGTTGCATTAAAGAAAACAAATTAAAAAATTTCCCACGTGATTTCAAATCGAAGAATCACAACGGGCGGTCTGCGGACCTGCCGGCCCTCATACAACGAGCACAAGGCAGCTCTCCACTCCAAAGCCGACACTGAGGCTCGCAGTGACGCAGACAGCCTGGGCCAGAAGGAACGCTGACATTATATTCTGTCTATAACTGTCTATATATAATTACATACCTGGACAGTCCTTGAGCCGCATAGTTTTCGATCTTTGTGGATTTTCAGGTGCAGGCCTAAAAATCACTTGTGGGTTTGATGGATTCAATGACACAGTTGTGGTGTCAAAAAGTTGGTCTTTTGCGTTTTTTTGCATCATTTTACATCATATTTTTGGTCCTTCTAAATGTGACTGACAGAGGGCAAAATCAGCAATTGTTCGATTTTTGGTCGCTCACTACTTTTCAGTCCAGACCAAAAAAATGCAGTTTTTGGATGTCCAGGTGTATATATATATAATGTATGTATATTATATACATATATATTATGTATACATATACATATATATATATATATATATTGTGATTCTACATCATTGCGAGGTCCCATGAGAAACCACCTATAAAAGATGTTTTACCAAAAAACCCGGGGTTTACACAGCACTTGTTTTCCAAAGCACACGTGGCTCCGGAGGGCCCAGGGTTGAAGGTGGGTGGGAAATCATCCGTGCTGAGCCATAAGCTTGGAAGCGAGGCCGCTTCACCATTTGGCCAGGGGGCCATTCATAGCTGGGTGACTTGCCCATTCACTGGAGGTCCAAGGACCATAACCGTTGCCGGGAAGAGACTGCCTGTCTCCTTACCGTGCTGCCCAGGACTTGTGTGCCGTGAAGGGGAAAAAGGCCGTGAGCCGCTTTTTGCCTTTGGAGGTGGATCCGGAGATTGCAGCTGCCAGTGTGAGGTTCCAACCACTCACACTGGTAGCGGAGCTCAGCTCTGCTCCCCTAGCTGAGTATCCAGGGAGGTGGATTTGGAGGTGGAGAGATGCCTGAAGCATCTGACGGTGCTGAAGGAACCTCCAGCACTCTTGTGCCCAATCAACTTGCAAGCCTGGTACCTACATTTGACCCATCCAAAGATGACCTCACCGACTATACGAAGAAGGTGCAGCTGCTTATGAATATGTGGCCGGAGGGCAAATGGACAGAACTGGCAACTCGCTTGATCTTAGGCTGTACAGGATCTGCGTTTCAGAAACTACAGTTGAAAAGTGCTGAGATTACCGTGAATGAAAAGAAGTCGATACAACAGATCATTGAACTGTTGGGTGGCCAATGGGGCCAAATACCTCTGGAGAAAAAGTATGAATCAGCAGAACGAGCGTTGTTTCGATGCGTCCAGCGACAAGATGAGACAAATGATAGCTTTCTGGCACGAGCTGACGTGCTGTGGCAAGAGCTTCTGAACAAGGACATCAAGCTGGAAGAACTGCAGGCATACATAACTCTCCGGGGTTCCAATCTCAGTGCCGAGGACAAGAAACGAGTGGTGATTGACAGCCAGGTGAGCACTGATGGCAAGCTGACCTTACAAAGGGTATCAGCAGCAATTCGCATGCTTGGTGCAGGGTTTTTTCATGAGATTACCTCTGGAAAGAAATCTGGAAAACTGAAGACATATGACGCTAGCACCATGGTTGCTGATCAAATGGAGGATGAAGATGAAGCCTCACAGGCTTTGCTTGCCGAAGCTCCCGAGGAGATCAATGAAGACGAGATGATTGATGCTCTGGTGTTGGAAGGCGATGCTGACGCCATCCTGATCGCCGACTTCGAGACGGCGGCATCCGACGTGCTTCAAGGAGATGAAGAGTTGGCAAGTGCGCTGAATGCGTACACTGAGGCGCGCAGGCGCTTGAGTGAGAAAGTGAAATCGCGTGGTTTCTGGCCCCTGTCACAAAGCTCCAAGGGTAAGTCCAAAGGGTTTAACCGTGGGGTAAAGGGTAAGTTCAGTAAGGGACATAACTCAAGCCGCAAAACACTGCAGCAGAGGATCCTCAGTTCCACATGCAGGATCTGTGGGAAAATGGGCCATTGGAAGGCCGAATGTCCTAGCAGGAACGATGCCTCAGGAGCCTCCAGACCTCAAGCTCCTACGTCCTTTGTCCAGGTGCAGAGCGAGATGACAGGTCTGCCACTAGAATTTCTCAATTTGCCAGCCTTTGATGAAGCCGTAGATGTACCTTACGCATCCATTAGCCAATGTTTTGTTTGCCATTCCGAAAGGGTTGATAAAATGGAATCCAAAGATAGGCTCCAGAGATCAATTCAAAATTGGTTGACATCGAAAACCACTGCTGCCGTGCCCAGGCCCCATGATGCGCAAGACGGATCGATGCCTTGGTCCACAGTCAAGCCAGAGCCTGTGCCAGCCAATCCATGCTCCAGATCTGACCAAAGTTCCATGACGGAACATGTAGCAATGTTTGCAACGTACAGCAGTATGGGGGTAGTTGACCTAGGGGCAACCAAAACAGTCATTGGTAGCAATTTGGTCAAGGGTCTTTTAGACGGTTTATCCCCTGAAGCCAGAAAAGCTGTCCGAAGGTGTCCATGTGCCATTACTTTCAGGTTTGGGAATCAAGGGACACTCCAAAGTGAACAAGCATTGGTCATACCGATTCATGGGTTATGGTTAAAGGTTGCAGTAGTGCCTGGGTCAACCCCTTTCCTTTTGTCAAACACCCTATTGCGAGCGATTGGTGCAGTCATCGACACGAGCCAAAAGACCATTTTTGCCTCTAAGATCAACAAAGTGATTCCAATCCAGCTCACAGATAGAGGGTTGTTCCTTTTGGATTTGAATGATCTCGTGGACACGACCGTGTCCAAGCATGCCGCTGAGATTCACCAGGTGTCCGAAGAGACCAAAAATGCGTGTGCAAAGCCGTGTGCAGAAACCGAAGCAGCCGAGCCATGCCCACATGTTCCATTTCACCCCAACCAGATCACACATCACATGCCATGCCAACCCCAACCGACACACAAATGCCGAGATCCGCAACAATTTCCAATACCCAATCAAATACCAAAACATTTCCAAACATCCTGGATGAATTTTTGCAATCAACAGAGAGATGTCCTGAATACACAGATCCGATAGACCCTCGCAGCTCAAAACACGTGTCGTTTGCCAAGAGTTTTCGATTTCCCAGAGTTCGCCGTGATGTCCTCCCTGAGCCAACGCCTGAAGGATCTCCAAGTGCCAGGCGAAACCGCCAAGTTCGATTTCAGTCACCTGAGCCTCGCACAGTTAGAGGAGACCAAGGTGGATTTCGGACAGGCCCATGTGGGTCGCACTTACCGCGAGATGTGGCTGAACCATCAGGAGTGGCTTCTCTGGTTTGCCGGAAGGTACGAGAAATCAGGGAAGGAGGGCCATCAGAAAATCCTCCACTATGTTCAGCTGATGGTGGAAAGAGCCGAGTTGTCAGGCACTCGCATCCCGGTCCACAAAGGGGTGCCATCGAGTGTGAAGATCGAGAAGCCGAAGGCCAAAGTGTGGCCCAAGAAACTGGCCCAACCACCGAACGAAACAATCTCAGTGTGGGATGCCACAGAGATGGAGGAGTTCGAGATGTACGGCGACGAGATCGAGGCTGGCATGAGTGTAGTAGCAGCCACCGAGGGTCCCAGTCCAAATGTGACTCACTTGGAAGCCCGAATGCTGTCCATGGAGAATGCCCTGTCTCAGATTCTCCTTGCACTGGAAAACATCCAGCCGGCAACCGAGACCCAGTAGATCCATGCTCCAGCTGGGCTCAGTCCATCCAGGCTGGTGACTATGATACTAATGAGGAACATGTTCATCATTCTACTCCCGAAACCAACCGTGAACGAAAGATGTTCAACAAGTTGATATCACAAATATCCCACGAGTTGGAACAAACTATCCTTGAAGATAATCCTGGGGGAACCAAAATCGATGTTTTGGAAGTTTTTTGCGGACCATCAAGCCAGCTGACACACCAGTGTCAACAGATGGGACACCGAGCCATGCGTTTTGGGCTTGCCGAAGGAGATCTGCAGACCTCAGAAGGTCGTCAGCGCTTGTTCAAGGTGTTAACCAAGCATAAGCCCAAACATGTCTGGTATTCCCCAAAATGTGGTCCGTGGAGTAGCTGGTCTAACCTGAATGGAAGTAAGTCTCTTGAAGCATGGGATGAACTCCAAAATAACCGACTTCAACACATCGATCAAATAGCTTTGGGGATTGTCCTCATGAGATATCAAAGGAGTCAGAAAAATCACTTCCACTGGGAACAGCCACAGAACTCACACATGTTCAAACTACCGTACATGCAAGAGATTCGACAAATGTTGCTAGCGCTGGAAGTTGACCTTTGCACGGCAGGTGACTTGCGAGACCCTGACACCCAGAACCACATGCGTAAGGCATTGACCATCATGACATCATGCCGAAGTTTGTGTCAAGAACTTGAAGGCCTGAAATGCCGTGGTTCACATCCACACCAGCAGATCGCGGGGTCGTGCAAGGTAGGTGGCAAGACGGTGCTCAGAACATCATTTTCCGAAAACTACCCCAGAAAATTTGCCCGCAAACTGGCCAAGAGTTTGTGTCGCATTCGAAAGCCCCGTGAATTGCCTTACCTACTGCAGCAAGAGGAATGTCTCTGGTCATGGACTCTAGCCAACGAATCCGACCGTGGTGAAAGAGCTCCAAAGCGCCAGAGACTGAACAACCAGGCAAGACTGAAAATCAGCCGTGCACGAGAGATAGACCAATTACCATGGGGTAAGCGAATAAAATGTTCCACCAAAACCACACCAATCAATGTCAATCAACAATGGCAGACCATTTTCCAAGAATTCCAACAAACTGCACCAAGAGTGGGAAAAATGGAAATCACAGATCCACAAATTATCACTCAAGTTCAAAACCTCATGGAAGACAAGGAGATTCGTAGAATCATTGTATGTAGGGGGACCAATCGAACAATTGCTCCACCACAAGATCTCATGAAGGGTGAAGCCCCCTATCGAAGATGTGTTTTCGTTGAACGTAACACTGGAAAGTACAAAGCTGATGAGTCATGGGAATCCTGGGAAAGCCTTTCCAAAAGACAGCTTGTTCGAGCCTCACATCCGTGCCGACTGAATATGACAGTTTTCGCCTGCAATCCCACTGTTCCCGAGGCCAGTGAATCTCGGATAGATTCCACTGACCAAAATGCACCCAATTCAGTGATTGCCCCGCCAGCCGAAAGGCCCAGTGCATCGGAGGCGAAGGACTCCGAAGCCGAACCGGCCACAAGTCCCAATCCAATCGGAGACATGACTGAATCCCAGCAGGCGGATCTGAAGACACCGAACCAGTCAGCACACTTCAAGAGCCTCACCAAAGAAGAACAACAAGCCTTGATCAGAGCTCACAAGAATCTAGGCCATCCTCATGCCGAAAAATTCAGCAGCATCCTCCGCCAACAGGGATTCCGACCTGAAGTAGCGCGTGCAGCCTTGGAGTTCAAATGCTCAGCGTGCCAAGCACAACAATTGCCAAAGCCGGGCGCTCCTGGAAACCTAAGGGATGAACTGGATTTTAATGACAGGATTCATGTAGATGGTTTTACGTGGACAAATGCTCAAGGAAAAGGGTTTCATGTATATCACTTTGTGGACAATGCCACCAGCTTTCAGGTTGCCAGCATAGCGCCATCACGTGCGGCCGATGCTTTCCTTGAATGCTTTTTACAGTCTTGGTTGATGTGGGCCGGCACACCTCATGAAATGGTTGTAGATGCCGGCACAGAACTTAACGCAGAAGAAGTTACCAATTTTGCTCAGGCACACAACATCCACATGACGACCATCAGCACAGAAGCTCATTTTCAAAATGGAAAGGCCGAAAGACACGGATCCATACTGCAATCCATGTTGACCAAGTACGAGAGGGAACATGCCATCCACTCGTATCATGACCTCAAACAAGGACTTTGGTGGTGTGTTCAAGCCAAAAATGCCTACAGCATCCGAAAGGGATTCTCACCAGAAATCCTTGTGTTAGGTAAGCAAACTAGGCTACCAGGGTCGAACTGCAGCGACGAACTTTTGCCTGCCCACATGCTTGCCGATTCCGAGTCGGCCCAAGGCGTGCAGTTCCGATTGCAATTGGCCCGACGTGAGAGTGCACGAAAAGCATTCGTCCAGACTGATCATGATGCAGCACTACGAAGGTCAGTACTCCGTAAGTCAAAAGGGGAACCCCGAAGGTACTTAACGGGAGAATGGGTAATGGTTTGGAGACAAGGAAAAGGTGCCTATCCTGACCAGTGGACAGGGCCCATGAAAGTAGTAGTGCATGAAAACTCACAAACAGTATGGACGACGATGGCAGCCAAGCTCTATCGTGCCGCACCTGAGCATGTTCGACCTGTTTCCGCAATGGAGGCCAAAGGGATTGTGATGCTTCCCAATGCACCATCGGTGTCACAGATTGCTCAGCAGCTTGCCCCTCAACTCCAGAGTGCCATACAGAATAATCCTCACCATAATCCCATACCCGATGTAACCTTACCACCACCCAATAACCCTATAACTGATCAACAAGGGAATTCCCACTCACCACTAACATCTCAAGATAACGAAAGCCATTCTGAAATCCAACCGGATGCCGAACCAGGGGCAACAGGAAGCAGTCAATCGCCAGTGGGCAGTCAGACAAACACGACTCCTGCTCCAGACGAAGCGGAAAACACACAACCGAATGTTCTGAATCCAGAACAAGACATGATGCGAGAACATGTTGCACAAAACACACCAATACCACAGAGTCTGGATGATGATGATTTGGTGTGTGAAGGTCTTCACTGTGAGGACATGGAGCCAGAGTCCATTCAACCCGAAGCCAATCAGGCATGGCAATGCGAAATCTATGTGACCGAGGGTGATGTTGAAAGTTGGAAACAAGAAGATAGACCCCAAGAATGTAGTTTTCTAGCCACTGCCGCAAAAAGGCAGAGAGCAGAAGTTAAACTCACCACACTAGGACCCAAAGAACGGGCAGAATTTCAAAAGGCCAAGGAGAATGAAATTCAGAACTGGTTGAAAACTGGCACCATATCCCGAATCATGAGAGATCAAGTCCCACCGGATCAGATCCTTAGATGCCGTTGGATTTTGACATGGAAACCAATAGATGACCAAGAAAAGGAACAACTTCAGGGAACCAAAAACCATAAGGCAAAGGCCAGATTGGTCATTTTGGGGTACCTAGATCCAAAAATAGCAGAAGTTCCCCGTGATTCCCCCACTCTAGGTAGACATTCAAAGATGTTACTACTTCAAGCCATAGCCTCCAACGGATGGAATCTTCAATCATTTGATATAAAAGCTGCGTTTTTACAGGGCAAGAACCAAAAGGATCGGGTACTTGCCATTGAACCCGTAGCAGAAATCGTTCAAATGATGAAATTATCATCCCAAGAGATATGCAAACTGGAAAAAGGGGCATACGGGTTAGTGGATGCACCATACATGTGGTTTCAAGCCATCCTTGAAGAACTTATCAATTTGGGTTTTGAACAATCTCCATTTGATCAATTTGGGTTTTGAACAATCTCCATTTGATCCCTGTTTGTTCACGTTGCGAAATCCTCAGAATCAACAACTCGACGGAATCTTGGGCTTGCATGTGGATGATGGACTTTGTGCAGGAAACAATCATTTCCATGAAAAACTGAAACTACTGGAGAAAAAGTATCCTTTCGGGACAAAACGAACAGGTCAGTTCACGTTCACAGGTATCGAAATGCAACAGACCCCTGAAGGAACAATTCACTTGTCACAATCCAAATATATTCGAGCCATTGAACCCATCAAAATTTCCCCAGAACGCAGAAAACAGAGTGAATCACCTGTCACTGAAGATGAGAGACAACAACTGAGAGCCCTGATCGGAAGTCTCCAATACGCTTCCGTCCACACCAGACCAGACCTATCCAGCAGACTAAGCATCCTTCAATCTGCCATCAACCGAGCAACCATTGAAACCCTAACTACAGCAAACCAAGCTCTCCATGAAGCAAAGAAACACCATGATGTAACCATCAAGATCCAACCAATTGCTACAGCAGATCTCAGATTCCTTGCCTTTTCGGACGCATCGTTTGCATCAAAGAGCAATCCCAATTCCCACACTGGTTCCATAATAATGGCGACCCATAGAGATATCGGAAACAACACCAAATGTCCTGTAAATCCGATTTCATGGGGCTGTAAGAAAATACAGCGCGTTGTGACCAGTACTCTTGCAGCCGAGACTACGTCATTAAACACCGTTTTAGACCAACTCTCCTGGGTAAGACTGTGTTGGGCTTGGATCTTAGACCCAAAAGTACCATGGAAAAATCCCAAACTAGCTTTCCAAAATCTCCCCGAAACATATTCCACTGCCACTATGAAAGCACAAGAATTGCCAGAAAGTTTTGCCGCCACAGACTGCAAATCTCTTTATGACCTCGTTACCCGCACTGCCGTGCCAAGTTGTACAGAGTTTCGGACGCAGTTGACTGCGCGATCAATCAAGGACTTACTATCTGAAGGAGTAGCTCTGAGGTGGGTACATAGCGGGGCCCAATTAGCAGATGCTCTTACAAAAATAATGGAAAATACCTTCTTAAGGGAGACCCTTAGGTTAGGCCATTATAAACTTCATGATGAACTAGAGGTCTTGAAAAATCGTGCGTCATCCCGAAACCGACTTCGATGGCTGAAAGGTGAATCCACCACTCAGCATGGCTCAGGCTGCAATGATGCTTGCTTTCTCGAAGATTTTAGTTTTTTGGGAGTGTGATTCTACATCATTGCGAGGTCCCATGAGAAACCACCTATAAAAGATGTTTTACCAAAAAAAACCGGGGTTTACACAGCACTTGTTTTCCAAAGCACACGTGGCTCCGGAGGGCCCAGGGTTGAAGGTGGGTGGGAAATCATCCGTGCTGAGCCATAAGCTTGGAAGCGAGGCCGCTTCACCATTTGGCCAGGGGGCCATTCATAGCTGGGTGACTTGCCCATTCACTGGAGGTCCAAGGACCATAACCGTTGCCGGGAAGAGACTGCCTGTCTCCTTACCGTGCTGCCCAGGACTTGTGTGCCGTGAAGGGGAAAAAGGCCGTGAGCCGCTTTTTGCCTTTGGAGGTGGATCCGGAGATTGCAGCTGCCAGTGTGAGGTTCCAACCACTCACAATATATATATATATATACATATATTCTGTATATTTGTATATTATATATATATTATGTATTTTTGTATATACATATATATATATATTTACATACATATGCACCTACTATACCAGTAGTACCGCACAAGGCGGTGGCGGAAGTTTCAAAGATAGGAAACTATAGAAGAAGTGAGTTGTTGTGATGAATGGCAGGGTGAACCCACTGATGGATCGAAAGATGGTTGAAGCTCTGAGTCTCTCTCTCTCTCTATAATTCTCTCTGTCACCTTCTCTCTGTGTCTCTCTATCTCTCCCTCTGTCTATCTATCTGTCTATCCACTTGTAGTGTAGTTGCAGTTGTAGTCGTAGTTGCAAATGTAGTTGCAGTTGTAGTGTAGTTGTAGTTGCACTTGTACTTGTAGTGCAGTGCAGTCTAGTGTAGTGTAGTGTGGTGTAGTGTAGCCTAGTGTAGTGCAGTTATAGTCTAGTGTAGTTGTAGTTCTAGTTGCAGGTGCAGCCGTAGCGTAGTTGTAGTTGTTGTATTGGTAATTGTAGTTGTAGTGGTAGTTGTAGTTGTAGTGTAGTGAAATGCACTGGAGTGTAGTTGTATTTGTAGTCTGGTGGAGTGTAGTTGTACTTGTAGTTGAAGTTGTAGCTGTAGTGTAGTTGTAGTTGTAGCTGTAGTGCAGTGTAGTCTAGTGCAGTGTAGTCTAGTGTAATGTAGTTGAAGCATAGTGTAGTGTAGTTGCAGTTGTAGTGTAGTTGTAGGTGCCGGCGCAGTTGTAGTTTTAGTTGTAGTGGTAGTTGTAATTGTAGATGTAGTGTAGTGTGGCGTAGCGTAATGTAGTGTGGTGTAATGTACTGTAGTGTAGTTGTGGCTGTAGTCTAGCGTAGTGGTAGTTGTAGTTGCAATTGTCATTGTATTTGTAGTTGTAGCTGTAGTTGTAGTTGCACCTATCGTTGTAGTTGTCGTTGTAGTGTACTTGTAGTTGTATTGGTACTTGTACTTGTAGTTGTAGTGTAGTGTAGTGAAGTGCCATGGAGTGTAGTGTAGTGCAGTGTAGTCCAGATTCTCTTCAAACGTCCCACACCTGCCATGTGATTTTTGCAATGGCCAGGAAACCCTCACGTTTTGCTCACTTTTGGCGAGGTGCAGGATCCACACAAAATGACGGTTCAACGTCCAAAAGTGGTCCGAACGTGGTGTGCTTTTCACATTTTGACTTCGAAACGTGCTTTGGGCCACAACGGCGTGCTCTTTTCAACATCTCAAGTTCGACAGGTGGTTTGAACGTGTGGTGTTTGTAGCGTTTTGGTTTCCAAAGGTGCTTCGCACCACAGCAGCGTGCACTTTTTGAACATCTCAACTTCCAAAAGTGCTCCGAGAATGGCGTGCTTTGCACACTTTGACTTCGAAATGTGCTTCGCGCCACAGCGCCGTACACTTTTTCAGTGTGTTTTGAACATGTTTACATCCAATGTGCTTCGCGCCACAGTCGCATGCGCTTTTTTGACATGTCAACTTCCAAAAGTGGCTCGGAGCTGCGATTTTTTGGCATTTTCACTTCCAAATCTGCTTCGCGCCACAGCGGCGTGCAACTTTTGATCTCACATCTGCCCAGATGGCTCCGCACCCGCCGCTTTAGAAAGCCTACTTTTTCGACCCTCCGGAGTCCCAAAACATTAGAAACAGACGGTGTTTCGCGACTTTTCTACAATTTTGCGCACTTTGCGTACATATTGTTGGAAGTTTGACTTCAAAACTTCCTTCGATAATCGCAACTTCCAAAAATGTGCATAGAATGGGGGAAAAACTCAAGTTGCAAAGGTTGCCCCGCGACCAAGAAAGCAAAACCATGTGAGGTGATCCGAGAGCCGCGATGTAAAGGCCAGGCGATGAGCCGAGACTGACCCAGTTAGAGCTTTTGGGCTCAGCGCCAAACCTCCAACCACCACTCCCGAACACAGAGATTGGAACCCAACAGCCACTGCTGCTGGGAATTTGCAGCTTCCAGTCTCTTCTACTTCAAGGACGGCAAAAGCCATCCACAAATCTCAATGGTGCTCAAATAAGTTTCCTCTGAGACCCTGACCTACGGATCGGCCCTGGAACCGGAAGATCATGGGCCATGACATGGCTGGAAAGTTAAAGTCCCGCGGAACAGCGACATGAACTTGGATCTGGGATGCAGCAGAACAGGCTGAGTACAATGAAACAAACGTCATTTTTGGGAGTTATCATTTTCGGACTTTGCCACTTCACAGTTTGTTCCAGCAACTTGAAATTGTGACTCGAGAAAAGATAGTGAGGCCGGAAGACACTGCAGCCAGCTGGTTGGAGCCAAAACAAACATGGACGTTGCACGGGCCATTGTTCCCATCATGTCCATATTGGAAATGGCAAAGAGTTTCTATGGAAATCAACTGCCTCATCTTAAACTGAGATATACAGTAACGAACACCTGAAAACACTTCAGTTACGCTGAAATATATCATCAAGTCTTCCGTTCCACCTCTCTGCAAATTCCACGAGATGTATGTATCTCCCGGTGTCGGCACCTGCAGCCCATAGATCCACGGGAGTGTCCCAGTGAAGTCCGAGGACAAGCTCTGGACCTGAGCATCAGGACATCTTGCCGCACGTTGCCACTGCGGTGCTTAAGATTTGCACCTTGATGGCAACTCAGATGGCTAGTGCCAGCAGTGACTCCACCGAAGCTTCGAGCTTGGTCCAGGACTCCCAAGAAGAACAATATATATATACATATATATATACCTATATATATATATATGTAAATACATATATAAGTACATATACTCTACACAGTAGATATGGATGTGGATATAGACAGAGATCTCCTAATTTCTCCTAATCTGTGAAAAAGGCAACATCATTTTGTTACTGCCCCTCGCTACACAACTTGGTTTGGACACAGAAGATATGATTGCTGGATGTCAAAGAGCACAATCCTAGAGTGTGAAAGCGAGCCACCTTACATAGTGTGGCACAAAAGATAAACCGCCCAGACAGATGCAAAGAGGCTTAAGTGCAAGGTACAGAGACTGATTAAAAAACAGGGCATGCTGAGTTCAGGATTGAGTAGCAGGCTTCGAAACTGTCTTGTTCCAGCGCAACCGCGAAAACTGTCACTTTGCTGCACGCAGCCACCAAAGTCGATAAGCGAGATACTGCCTGGGCTAAGCCGATGCACTGACCAAAACAAAAAGTGTTGAATGCTTCGGTCCCAAATCATTTTAAGTGCATCCAGGGCCAATTAAATTCAATAAAAACTCAAGATTAGTTGCTTAGTTGAGGGATGTTGAAGGAACCTCACCTGCCGATGTCCCTATATACTTTTCCGCCAAGCTGCAGTCACGAGGCCTCATTATTTCAAGGCCTGGCTCCTCCAGAAGCAAAGGACTTAGTAGAGCTTCATCTATGTTCCATTGCTCCAATTTGCTTGGTTCGCCAAGTGCACAAACTGACAACAAGAACATTTCATATTTCCAGGTCATTTGAAATTGGAACTCAACGGAATGATTTGTTTAACTGGTGCAGTGACTCACTCTGTTGCTCCCGCATTGAAGGCGCAAGAAAAAAACTGCTGTGCCGAAGCATCACATTGCGGCATTTCCTTAGATCCAACACTTCACACGCAACCTGAGCGTTAAAACTGTTGAATGAAGTTTGACAGTTTGACCCAGTGGATTAGTAAGCTAAGGTCCTGTCTATGCGCACAACTTGCATTGTGGTGCTGCAATGATTCTTTTCAAAACATGATCAGCTCGTCATTCATACTCCAATCAAACCATATCAAACCCATTTATGCAACGCAATGGGAAAGGCAATCTGATTCGACTACCTATGGCTGAGGCCCCGGCAAATCGGTATGGATGAAGCCTGCAGGTGCTGTAGGCTGCAGGTGAAATCACGGAGGTGGCATTTTGCGACTCGTCAACATGAACTTGGCACAAGAGATCAAGACATACGCTATATGCACAGAAGATCAACTCATACCTGCCTGGACCAGCGTAGGACTACTGAACTGGACACATTGAATTCTCAAACAGTAATCATCTGGTGTAGCAGTTAGAAGTGTCTTGAGGCAAAGGACACCTTGACACTTCTGCAAATCAGCATGTGCACACTGGTTTCTGGCACCTGAAAGGTGCAGCATTGCCAGAGCCGCGACGAGTTGTCGCGAGATGGCTTGCACATCAGCCAAATACAAACCACAATTGTGATTCCTGCTGGGCCGCATGCAGAGAGAGGGAGAGAGGGAAGAAAAACAAGGAACCATTCAACTATTGTCTAGCAATTCTGATAAACCACGACAGATGGAGCTCGGATAAAGCACGATAGATAGAGCAGTCGGACATTCTTTTCAGTTGAAACATACACGAGCAGGGTGATATGACTTCCGGTCTCTTGCTACAGCTACGTTGCAACATCTTTTTGGGAGATCCAAGTGCTCAAATTGCCACTCTCAACAACAAACCGTGCAGTTTAGAACCATCCTCTTCAGCAGGTCACGAAGGCTCATGCCCAGTTCCTCGAATACCATGCCTCAAGCACTTCAAGCACCAACTCCAGGTGAATGCAGAGATAGCTGATGGCCAACAAACTGAACATTGACAATGAATTGCCAGGCTCGGATTCAACTCTTCAGGAAATCCAATCACATCAAATAACATCAAGTAACATTGAACAACCCGAGCAAAAGCAGGTCTCCCCACAGAAATGGCCATCGGGCTGCAAAAAACCTGGCAGAGTGCACAGGAGCAACGGCTGCAGCCGGCACTAACAGCATATGGTCGCTTCACAAAATCTTATAACATTCCTGGAATGGTGTTTCCCAACAGTGGCCCAACAGGGTTGAATGTGCAACTCCAAACATCAATGCGGGCAAATTCTACGTGCCTATGGCAACTGCTCGTTACTCTCCCGAGAACCAAATCACAAGACAGGCATGCTGTCCAGGAGCCGAACGAACAATGCACTCCTGTGCCATCCAAAAATCAGTTCCATCCAAGCTGAAAAACAGTTGGAAAATAGTGCCAGTCAGGTGGAGATGCCCCACCTCTGGTGATGTTTGGAAGTCCTCAAGCCACACTCTTGATAGTTTTGAAGTCACACTGTATGTATTTTTACATGCATCACATCATATCACATCACAAGTACCATGACCAGTACCATTACCAGTACCACTATCATACCGCAACGTACATTCTTACATTGCGTTACGTTAAGTTCCGAAAAGTTACGTTACATGACATGACATGACATCGCATCACATCACATTACATTACATTGCATGCATACATACATGCTTACATATACATATAGTGAAATGTGTAGATTTTGAAAAGGTTGTGCAAGTGTGGCTCCTGCACATTCACAGTGTCTGTCGATAAGAATGAGCGGGTACATTGCCAGCTTCAAGTGGGTATCCTTCTTGAGAATTGCAGTCATTGTACACACTGTTTCCAAGCTATGTCAGTATGAGTTGTTTTGGACCCAACGGGAAGTGATACTGTCCACTATCTACTGAGGTGATTTGGTTCATGTCTACCACCCACACCGCTGCGCATGGTGGACTCAAGCCCTCTTTGCTGGAAAAGTTGTGAGAAAGTTAAGCGCAGAGGGCTCTCTTTGTTCCACCACGGTGCAAAGACTCACTCTCGCAAAATATGTGCTTGCGCATGTGGCTTGGAGTGTGCACGCACATTTTTCAGTGGATGGTAATGAACAGGAGTGAAGACGGTGAACGCGGGCGAAAGCTATCCTGCGAGCTAGAGCTCCTGAACTAAGATGAGTGCAAGTGAAAAAGATTGTTATCAAGGCAAGTCTGATGTCTTCTCAACTTTGGCATATACCAGTATGTAGGTGGATATAAGTGTGTGTGTGTGCGTGTACATATATACATATCTAATCATATCTATATATAATTATATATATAACTATATATGTAGTATACAGTATACATAATTCATATCGAAGATCTGTCAAACTTTCGCATGTTTTCGAAGTTTTTGCTTGCCAGTGCCATTCAACAGCATGAGATTCTTGCACAAACGTGGCACAGAATGCAGCAGCCGCAACCACCTTTTCTAATCTCAAAGCATGGTTTTGGATTGGATACAAATTTGGACATCATTGTCTGATAGTCGACTGATAGTCTATGATTCTTGCCTCAAGGTCTTGAGCCGTAATTCAATCACAAAGTTCTTGTTCTTGGCGCGCTGAATCTGGGTTTGTCGTCCCCAATCCACAGGTTTTGGAGCCAGATCCTCCGACACGTAGCCCAAGTTCGGTGGAACGATGACCCTACGAGTGCCACCGACATGCATCCCAATCATTGCCTTCTTGACACCTTCAATGACCTTGTCACCTTTGTTTCCGGGAAAAAAGCGCAGTTCTGGTGAACCAACGCCAAACTTCTCATCAATGCCACGCCCAGGATCAAATCCGAAAGAGGCATCAACAAAGTAGCCATTGCTTTTTCTGAGGCTCCAATCCACCACGACGAGATCATCCTCCTTGCAACATTCATCGCCCTTCCCAACTGCCAAGTCCAGGATCCTTAGGCCACCTGGGAGGGTCTGAAAGTCCGTACCCTTCGGCTCCACATTGACCACCTCTTCAATTGCAGGTGATAGGGTGGAGCCAACCAAAGCTTCTGCCGGCGAAATCCCAACAGAACTCAGCAATAAGAGACTTCTGCGTCTGGAAACGCCATCAATTTGCAGGTTTGGAACATTTGGAACCCATGTCGTCTGGTCAACCTTTGTGAGCAGTGCCAGGATTCCAAAGGAGAGGCCAAAGAGACAAACCTTCCAGGTGCCGGTCAGAGCCTTTCCGGGTCGCCTCATTGCCAGATGCTCTAGCAAATCTAACACGTTTAAATGTGTTTAATTTGAATGGAAATGGTTGTTTAAATGTGTTGCTCCATGGGGAAGTGGTGGGAGTGCTTTCAAATGATCCATGGCGTGATGCCCACAATTGCAACTCTTCAAAGTCTCCTTGGCACAGTCTTGTTTCATGTGGCACTGTGCCAGCTATGCCTGTCTACTGCTGGTCTGTCTTGAGTGTTCCGACAAACCTTCGATCACGAGCGGCATCTTGTGGCATCAACAAAACCAAACCCTGCAAGACTCTTACGGGTGCTCTTGGATTTCCAAGACGAGGTGCCTCGAAGAAACATGAAATAAGCACTCAATGGAGACCAGGCAATGGGTCTGAAGCAGATTTCTAAACCTGTGGGAAAAACACATTGCAAACGTAATCCCATTCCATAACACCCTCAACAGGGGACTCAGTGCTTCCGTTTCCAGTAGTCAACACCCCTGGCAACTTCGGTTTCAAATTGTGATCATGCCAATCCCAAAGCCGCCCTTCCCCCTAAATAGTGGGTAACTACGACAATGGAGTTACGTCAGTCCTGGCCAAATCACTTAAATAGCGTAGCTCGTCTGGCAGCTTTGGAAAGTCCACTTTTTGAATCCTCCAAAGCACCTGGCTTCAGGATGAAGATCTCACACTATATTAGTTCGCCAAATCTGTCACCACGCGATGAATTAGAGATGTCTGAACGCCATAGTGAGAGAAGAATGCATGGTAGTAATGCAATCAGTCAGCGTTGCAGCTTCAGGTGCCCAAAGTGTCTTGCAGTGACTCAACAGTACTTAGATGTCAGTTGATTTTAACATGTATTTTTTCTAAAAATCGGAGTCGTAGCTCCTGTGCCTTTTGAAGTTCTCATTAAAGGAATAACTGAATGAACTGAGTGAACTGCCCTCAGAACTGGGGCAACATGAGAGCAGCCTCTGCTTCCTCCGCTGCAAGTTCACGGAGATGCTCCGCCTCAGGGGTGGCAGCTTGGTGGAGGCCTGGTGATATACTTTGATCATCTTTGATCATCTTTGATCAACCTACAGGGTCACATCGGACTAAACTGCCACATCTTCTTTCGCTAGTTTCTTTTGCCCGCCCGGTTTTGCTCTGTATTTGAAGTCGTTTCACTTGAGCGTTTCACCGCAAAGACCATTGTGTTCTACCATGGCAACAAAATGGCTGGGCAAATAATGACCCAGCCAACCAAACCATCACAAAAGTGGACTTGAGAGGGGGAACACGAAAGGTAGGTGATCAAGAAGGGGAAGCAAAACCTCTCCGTGTAAAAGTTGGTTGCGTGTAAAAGCGTGCTGTGTGCACAAATTTATGTGTGCAATTCGTCTTCCGTGTAAAGGCATCTGTGTATAAAAGCGTCTGTATGTAAAAAATTGTTATGCATAAAACTTTCTGTGCGGAGAATTTTCTGTGTAAAAACATGTAAAAACCATCTGTCTGTAATAAGTGTTGTGCATTTGAAAAAAAACTGTCCGTAAAGGTTTCTGTGCGGAAGAGTTGCTGCTGTGTAAAAACTGTTCTGGGTAAAGTTTTTGCGTGCAAAAAAATCGGTGTGTATTTTCTTTTGTGCAGTCTGTGCGTACAATTTTCTCAGTTTCTATTTTTTCGGTGCCAAAAAATATGTGTAAACATTGTTCTGTGCAAAGGCTTCTCTGTGGCAAAGGTTCTGTGTGTAAAAGTGCCTACGTGCCTTTATTTATGTGCGCAAAAGCTTCTTTGTATAAAGCAACGGTATGTAAAAAAAAAAATGTGTAAAAACCTCTGTGTGCAAAGGTGTCTATGTATTTTTTTTTTTGCGCACAAACCTCTCTGTGTAAGAATACCTGCGCGTAAAAACTGCTCTGTGTAAAGGTTTCTGTGCGTAACGTCGACTGCTTGTAGATATGTATTGATTCAATTGATGCAAAATGCGTCACCAAGAAGAATCCAAGTTCAAATGCTTGATGTCGTTTCCGTTGTTGCTGATGGCGATGACTGATGCGCGCAGGGCCCCACAAGGTGTCATTTTGGTTGTTTTAAATCAATGTTTGAAAACCTTCGGAACAAATTACTTGCTTCGAGAAACGACACTTCTTTGACATATTTTCTGGCGTTTCATCTGGCATTCGCATCTTATCTCAAATATTTTCTGAAATTTTTTGTGGCAATCTTCGGAGATCCTTTGTAGTTGAGGTCCGGCGGGCAACACTCTGCTCCGGTGCGCGCGGTTGAGGTCCGGCGGGGATCACTCCGATCCACAGGTTGCTGTTCAGGTCCAACAGGAAACACTGCGATCTAGAGTTTGCTGCTGTTGTTGTTGTTGTTGTGGTCGTTGTTGTGGTCGTTGTTGTGGTCGTTGTTGTGGTCGTTGTTGTGGTCGTTGCTGTGGTTGTGGTTGTTCTTGTTGTTCTTGTTGTTCTTGTTGTTCTTGTTGTTCTTGTTGTTCTTGTTGTTTTTGTTGTTCTTGTTGTTGTTGTTGTTCTTGCTGCTGTTGTTGTTACTGTCGCTGTTGTTGTTGCGGTTGCTGTTGCTGTTGGTGTTGTTGGTGTTGTTGTTGTTGTTTTTGCCTACGGCGCCATTAACGACCCCTGCGTTTTTGTCATTTTTGCTGATTGGAGGCAAGTTGCTCTTGAAATTGATGCATGCAGAACTGATGTCACGTCACTGGGTTGGGGTGGGGTGGGGATGTTAACGTTCATGTTAACTTGCGTCACATGCACAACTGACGTCGCGTCACTGGGTTGGGGTGGGGTGGGGATGTTAACGTTCATGTTAACTTGCGTCACATGCACAACTGACGTCACGTCACTGGGTTGGGGTGGTGTGGGGATGTTAACGTTCATGTTAACTTGCGTCACATGCACAACTGACGTCACGTCACACGTCTGGCGTTGGGGTGGGGTGGGGATGTTAACGTTCATGTTAACTTGCGTCACATGCACAACTGACGTCACGTCACTGGGTTGGGGTGGGGTGGGGATGTTAACGTTCATGTTAACTTGCGTCACATGCACAACTGACGTCACGTCACTGGGTTGGGGTGGGGTGGGGATGTTAACGTTCATGTTAACTTGCGTCACATGCACAACTGACGTCACGTCACTGGGTTGGGGTGGAAGGCGGAGGCCAAAAAGGCCGGTTTTCAGTTTTCCTGTCGAATGCAGTTTGTGAAGAAGGTTCCTAGGAAAAGATTCTTTACAGGAACCCAGCTGTTGGATAGCTTTTGGAAAATTCTCAAACAATTCGTTGTTTCCAACCTGCGAACTCGCGGGAAGTTAGATCGCCGTGTCGACCGGCGCTTGCTGGACCAGATTAAAGCCTTCATGTACAGACACAACTCAGGTCATAACCTGCGGAAGGAACTGGGAAAGCTGGCCAAAAAGAGTCGACGCTGAAGACCTTGCAAGGTAAGTTGAAAAAGAAGTGTTGCTCAATGACTTGTGGTCAGATGTAACTAATTTTCCCCAACAAAACGAAAAAAACGATAATTCGTTTCAGGGGTATTGAAAATCGATGAACGTTTCACACGAAACGCACTTTTTGTAGTAGGCCCCAAAGTAACTACGATTTGACATTTTTATCACGTTTTTACAAAACATTGCAAATACCATGATTTGGTGAACCAAGCATCATGAAAAATCAATGAATTACTCCGGGTCGCTAACCGCGCCGTAGCCTTGTTTTTGTTTTGTTGTTGTTGTTCTCGTTGTTCTCATTGTTGTTCCCATTGTTGTTCTCATTGTTGTTCTCATTGTTGTTCTCATTGTTGTTTTCATTGTTGTTCTCATTGTTGTTCTCATTGTTGTTCTTATTGTTGTTCTCATTGTTGTTCTCATTGTTGTTCTCATTGTTGTTCTCATTGTTGTTCTCGTTGTTGTTGTTGCTGTTGTTGCTGTTGTTGCTGATGTTGCTCTTGTTGCTGTTGTTGCTGTTGTTGCTGCTGTTGTTGCTGTTGGTGTTCTGTTGTTGCTGACGATGGTGGTGGTGGTTGTGTTGGGGGTGTTGGGGTTGTTGGGGTTGTTGGGGTTGTTGGTTTTGTTGGTGTTGTTGGTGTTGTTGGTGTTGTTGTTGTTGTTGTTGTTGGTGCTGTTGGTGCTGTTGGTGCTGTTGGTGTTTTTGGTGTTGTTATTGTTCTTAGTGTTCTTGGTGTTCTTGGTGTTCTTGGTGTTGTTGTTGTTGGTGCTGGTGCTGTTGGTGCTGTTGGTGCTGTTGGTGCTGTTGGTGCTGTTGGCGTTTTTGGTGTTGTTGGTGTTGTTGGTTTTGTTGGTGTTGTTGGGGGTTGTTGGGGTTGTGGGTGCTGTTGGTGCTGTTGGTGCTGTTGGTGCTGTTGGTACTGTTGGTGCTGTTGGTGCCGTTGGTGCCGTTGGTGCCGTTGGTGCCGTTGGTGCCGTTGGTGCCGTTGGTGCCGTTGGTGCCGTTGGTGCCGTTGGCGCTGTTGGTGCTGTTGGTGCTGTTGGTGCTGTTGGTGCTGTTGTTGTTGTTGTTGCTGCTGCTGGTGGTGGTGGTCTTGTTGGTCTTGTTGGTCTTGTTGGGCTTGTTGGGCTTGTTGGGCTTGTTGGGCTTGTTGGGCTTGTTGTGCTTGTGGGGCTTGTTGGGCTTGTTGGGCTTGTTGGGCTTGTTGGTCTTGTTGGTCTTGTTGGTCTTGTTGGTCTTGTTGGTCTTGTTGGTCTTGTTGTTGGTGTTGTTGTTGGTGTTGTTGGGGTTGTTGGGGTTGTGGGTGTTGTGGGTGTTGTTGTTGCTGTTGCTGTTGCTGTTGCTGGTATTGTTGTTGTTGTTGTTGTTGTTGTTGGTGGTGGTGCTGCTGCTGCTGCTGCTGCTGTTGGTGCTGCTGTTGGTGCTGCTGTTGGTGCTGCTGTTGGTGCTGCTGTTGGTGCTGCTGTTGGTGCTGCTGTTGGTGCTGCTGTTGGTGCTGCTGTTGGTGCTGTTGGTGCTGTTGGTCCTGTTGGTGCTGTTGGTGCTGTTGGTGCTGTTGGTGCTGTTGGTGTTGTTGGTGTTGTTGGTGTTGTTGGGGTTGTTGGGGTTGTTGGGGTTGTGGGTGCTGTTGGTGCTGTTGGTGCTGTTGGTCCTGTTGGTGCTGTTGGTGCTGTTGGTGCTGTTGGTGCTGTTGGTGCTGTTGGTGTTGTTGGTGTTGTTGGTGTTGTTGGGGTTGTTGGGGTTGTTGGGGTTGTGGGTGCTGTTGGTGCTGTTGGTGTTGGTGCCTCTGGTGCCGTTGGCGCCGTTGGTGTTGTTGGCGCTGTTGGCGCAGTTGGTGCTGTTGGTGCTGTTGGTGCTGTTGGTGCTGTTGTTGTTGTTGTTGCTGGTGATGCTGCTGCGGCTGCTGCTGCTGCTGCTGGTGGTGGTGGTGGTGTTGTTGGTCTTGTTGGTCTTGTTGGTCTTGTTGGTCTTGTTGGTCTTGTTGGTCTTGTTGGTCTTGTTGGTCTTGTTGGTCTTGTTGGTCTTGTTGGTCTTGTTGGTCTTGTTGGGCTTGTTGGGCTTGTTGGGCTTGTTGTGCTTGTGGGGCTTGTTGGGCTTGTTGGGCTTGTTGGGCTTGTTGGTCTTGTTGGTCTTGTTGGTCTTGTTGGTCTTGTTGGTCTTGTTGGTCTTGTTGGTCTTGTTGGTCTTGTTGGTCTTGTTGGTCTTGTTGGTGTTGTTGTTGGTGTTGTTGTTGGTGTTGTTGGTGTTGTTGGTGTTGTTGGTGTTGTTGGTGTTGTTGGGGTGGTTGGGGTTGTTGGGGTTGTTTGGGTTGTTGGGGTTGTTGGGGTTGTCGGGGTTGTGGGTGGTGTTGGTGCTGTTGGTGCTGTTGGTGCTGTTGGTGCTTTTGGTGCTGTTGGTGTTGTTGGTGTTGCTCGTGGTGGTGTTGTTGTTGTTGTTGTTGCTGCTGCTGCTGCTGCCCCTGCAGCTTTTTTCTCAGTTCCGTAGTGGCTGCAAAAATCACGGTATTTACCGTGTTTTTTGGGTAGCACCGAGCAAAAACACTGGTATTTACGCAGGTTTCACCATGTTGCAAGATGTAGTTTCTATATCGGAAAAGAACAAAAATACTATAAATTACAATGTTTTGGGTCTGCTCTTAGGGTGCGTGGGGGGCGCGGAGGGGGGGGTGTACTGGGTAACGGGGCTGGCCGCCCTGCCCTTTACTTTGTAAAGCAAAACTCAAAGTAGCCCCACTGGAGCTACCTTTCGTGATATTTGAACGAACCCTGCCAAGCTGGTTTTGATTTTCCGTTCCTTGGGATGCTGCTGACTTGATAACCTTCAAAGCCACACGCGCACCAGTTTTTTGGTCCTGCACGTGCAGAGACGCCGCTGAATCCAGGATACATTTTTGGTAGCCAATCTTCACCTTAGAAATTTATTTCCAATGCAAATGGGCTGAATGAAGCATGTGGCACCTCGACATGTTTTCTTCTTTGGCTGAATGCTTTATCAAGGCCAACGTCGGATTCGGAAACTTCAGCGTCGGATTCGGAAACTCCCAGGCCCTCGGATTCGGAAACTCCCTCCCCCCCGGATTCGGAAACTTTAGCGTCGGATTCGGAAACTTCCAGGCCCTCGGATTCGGAAACTTCCAAGCCCACGGATTCGGAAACTCCCTGGCCCTCGGATTCGGAAACTTCCTGCCCCCCGGATTCGGAAACTTCGAAGCCCACGGATTCGGAAACTTCCAGGCCCTCGGATTCGGAAACTTGCTGCCCCCCGGATTCGGAAACTTCGAAGCCCACGGATTCGGAAACTTCCAGGCCCTCGGATTCGGAAACTTCCAGGCCCTCGGATTCGGAAACTTCAAGGCCCACGGATTCGGAAACTCCGTGGCCCTCGGATTCGGAAACTCCCTGCCCCCCGGATTCGGAAACTTCGAAGCCCGCGGATTCGGAAACTGCCAGGGCGTCGGATTCGGAAACTCGCTGTCCCCCGGATTCGGAAACTTCGAAGACACGGATTCGGAAACTTCCAGGCCCTCGGATTCGGAAACTTCAAGGCCTTCGGATACGGAAAGTTGCGGCTCCCCCCGGATTCGGAAACTTGAATTTGGGATTTAGAAATAGCATTGGTGTGGAAACTCCCAGTGCCGAGATCTCAAAAAAAACAAACTGCATTGTGGAAAAAAGAACATTCCGGATGTAGTTCGTCGGATTGATCTGAAAATGCAAACTGATCTCCTATATGTATAGACTCACTGATGCAATCCGAATGGTTGATCATACACGAATCCAATGTATCCCAATATTGACTGGTGTATTCCAATAGTACTGCGCAAGGCGGTGGCGGAAGTTTCAAAAATAGGAAATCTATAGGCAGGGTGTGCCGGGCATGCCGTAGAATGGGAACCGGACCGAGTGAGAAGAACTCTATGCAAGGGAAGGATTTGCATTGAGGACTACCATTGCATGCAGGGCTTTGGGGGGGGAAGTTTAGAAAATGACTTGCAATCGTGACAAGAACTCTGTGAAAGGGAAGGATGTGCATTGAGGACTACCATTGCATGCAGAGCTTTGGGGGGGGGGAAGTTTAGAAAATGACTTGCAATCGTGACAAGAACTCTGTGAAAGGGAAGGATGTGCATTGAGGATACCATTGCATGCAGAGCTTTGGGGGGGGAGAAGTTTAGAAAAGGACTTGCAATCGTGACAAGAACTCTGTGAAAGGAAAGGATGTGCATTGAGGAATACCATTGTATGCAGAGCTTTGGGGGGGGGAAGTTTAGAAAATGACTTGCAATCGTGACAAGAACTCTGTGAAAGGGAAGGTATGCATTGATGACTACTATTGCATGTAGGGCTTTGGGGGGGGAAGGTTAGAAAATGACTTGCAATGGTGACAAGAACTCTATGCAAGGGAAGAATTTGCATTGAGGAATACCATTGCATGCAGGGCTTTGGGGGGGGGAAGTTTAGAAAATGACTTGCAATGGTGACAAGAACTCTATGAAAGGGAAGGATGTGCATTGAGGAATACCATTGTATGCAGAGCTTTGGGGGGGAAGTTTATAAAAATGACTTGCAACCGTGACAAGAACTCTATGCAAGGGAAGGATGTGCATTGAGGACTACCATTGCATGCAGAGCTTTGGGGGGGGAAGTTTAGAAAATGACTTGCAATGGTGACAAGAACTCTATGAAAGGGAAGGATGTGCATTGAGGACTACCCTTGCATGCAGAGCTTTGGGGGGGGGGAAGTTTAGAAAATGACTTGCAATGGTGACAAGAACTCTATGCAAGGGAAGGATGTGCATTCAGAAATACCATTGCATGCAGAGCTTTTAGGGGGGGAAGTTTAGAAAATGACTTGCAACCGTGACAAGAACTCTGTGAAAAGGAAGGATGTGCATTGAGGAATACCATTGTATGCAGAGCTTTGGGGGGGGGGAATTTAGAAAATGACTTGCAATGGTGACAAGAACTCTATGAAAGGGAAGGATGTGCATTGAGGAATACCATTGTATGCAGAGCTTTGGGGGGGGAAGTTTATAAAAATGACTTGCAACCGTGACAAGAACTCTGTGCAAGGGAAGGATGTGCATTGAGGACTACCATTGCATGCAGAGCTTTGGGGGGGGAAGTTTAGAAAATGACTTGCAAAGGTGACAAGAACTCGATGAAAGGGAAGGATGTGCATTGAGGAATACCATTGTATGCAGAGCTTGGGGGGGGAAGTTTAGAAAATGACTTGCAATGGTGACAAGAACTCTATGCAAGGGAAGGATGCGCATTCAGAAATACCATTGCATGCAGAGCTTTCGGGTGGGAAGTTTAGAAAATGACTTGCAATGGTGACAAGAACTCTATGCAAGGGAAGGATGCGCATTCAGAAATACCATGGCATGCAGAGCTTTTCGGGGGGGAAGTTTAGAAAATGACTTGCAATCGTGACAAGAACTCTGTGAAAGGGAAGGATGTGCATTGAGGACTACCATTGCATGTCGAGCTTTGGGGGGGGGAAGTTTAGAAAATGACTTGCAATCGTGACAAGAACTCTGTGAAAGGGAAGGATGTGCATTGAGGACTACCATTGCATGCAGAGCTTTGGGGGGGGGGAAGTTATAAAAATGACTTGCAATCGTGACAAGAACTCTGTGAAAGGGAAGGATGTGCATTGAGGACTACCATTGCATGCAGAGCTTTGGGGGGGGAGAAGTTTAGAAAAGGACTTGCAATCGTGACAAGAACTCTGTGAAAGGAAAGGATGTGCATTGAGGAATACCATTGTATGCAGAGCTTTGGGGGGGGGAAGTTTAGAAAATGACTTGCAATCGTGACAAGAACTCTGTGAAAGGGAAGGTATGCATTGATGACTACTATTGCATGTAGGGCTTTGGGGGGGAAGTTTAGAAAATGACTTGCAATGGTGACAAGAACTCTATGCAAGGGAAGGATTTGCATTGAGGAATACCATTGCATGCAGGGCTTTGGGGGGGGGGAAGTTTATAAAAAGACTTGCAACCGTGAGAAGAACTCTATGCAAGGGAAGGATGTGCATTGAGGAATACCATCGTATGCAGAGCTTTGGGGGGGGGGAAATTTAGAAAATGACTTGCAATGGTGACAAGAACTCTATGCAAGGGAAGGATGCGCATTCAGAAATACCATTGCATGCAGAGCTTTTCGGGGGGGAAGTTTAGAAAATCACTTGCAATCTTGACAAGAACTCTATGAAAGGGAAGGATGTGCATTGAGGAATACCATTGTATGCAGAGCTTTGGGGGGGGAAGTTTATAAAAATGACTTGCAACCGTGAGAAGAACTCTATGCAAGGGAAGGATGTGCATTGAGGACTACCATTGCATGCAGAGCTTTGGGGGGGAGGGGAAGTTTAGAAAATGACTTGCAATCGTGACAAGAACTCTGTGAAAGGGAAGGATGTGCATTGAGGACTACCATTGCATGCAGAGCTTTGGGGGGGGGGAAGTTTAGAAAATGACTTGCAATCGTGACAAGAACTCTGTGCAAGGGAAGGATGTGCATTGAGGAATACCATTGCATGCAGAGCTTTGGGGGGGGAAGTTTAGAAAATGACTTGCAATCGTGACAAGAACTCTGTGAAAGGGAAGGTATGCATTGATGACTACTATTGCATGTAGGGCTTTGGGGGGGAAGTTTATAAAAAGACTTGCAACCGTGAGAAGAACTCTATGCAAGGGAAGGATGTGCATTGAGGAATACCATTGCATGCAGAGCTTTGGGGGGGGGGGAAGTTTAGAAAATGACTTGGAATCTTGATAAGAACTCTATGCAAGGGAAGGATGCGGGACAGGGTGGAGTTGCTGAATCGGGACAGGGTGGAGTTGCTGAATCGGGACAGGGTGGAGTTGCTGAATCGGGACAGGGTGGAGTTGCTGAATCGGGACAGGGGGGAGTTGCTGAATCGGGACAGGGTGGAGTTGCTGAATCGGGACAGGGTGGAGTTGCTGAATCGGGACAGGGTGGAGTTGCTGAATCGGGACAGGGTGCTGAATCGGGACAGGGTGGAGTTGCTGAATCGGAACAGGGTGGAGTTGCTGAATCGGGACGGGGTGGAGTTGCTGAATCGGGACAGGGTGGAGTTGCTGAATCGGGACAGGGTGGAGTTGCTGAATCGGGACAGGGTGGAGTTGCTGAATCGGGACAGGGTGGAGTTGCTGAATCGGGACAGGGTGGAGTTGCTGAATCGGGACAGGGTGGAGTTGCTGAATCGGGACAGGGTGGAGTTGCTGAATCGGAACAGGGTGGAGTTGCTGAATCGGGACAGGGTGGAGTTGCTGAATCGGGACAACCCGGAGTTTCTGAATCCTTGGAGTTTCTGAATCGGAGTTGCTGAATCGGAGTTGCTGAATCGGGCAAAGTTTCTGAATCGTAATTTATTCATAATGGGCTCCTGCAGCGTGTCTTTCCGCTGCCCTCTCAGCCCAAGTAGCTGGAAGTTCCCCTGCTTCTCGGAGAAGCATCAAACACAGCTGCTCCTCGGCCCGGTGAGTCAAAGAATGACCATCGGGGTTGATTTATATGGAAATCCCTCGTTATGCATTTGTGACATCTATAAACAAATAAATAAATACGTATATTATGGATATACATATACATATTATTGATAACATATTATTGATAATATAGATATAGCATGGATAACATATATATATATATATTCTGTATACAATGCCATACATAGGCAAGCACCAGCTTTATTCTAACCTCTTACCTCTGCAGGAGGACAGGCCCAACGGTGCACATCGTCGGACGTTCTGCCCACGTTCTGAGAACGCGAACCCCCCAAGTGCGACCCTGATCGATGGCATTGCGCAGGATAGCGCCCAGCAGAGGTATGTGCAGACCTGCCAGGTTCACAAATTGCCAGACCTGTTCACAGGAAAATGATGGACAATGGATGTTTATCTAACATCCAAAATGGGAAGTTCACCATCTTTCTTGGGTGTTTTTATTTTGAGTTGAGAAAATAGAGATGTCTTAAGGGTCACCCTGGTACCATTCTTCACACCCAAAATGGTCCAAGAATGTCCCCCTATGGATTATCATCGTGTTCCCCATTGCAATGGCTATTTAAGGCGAGATTTCCATGTTTGAAGAAACCCTAATTTATCATGGTGTTCGTGGTGAGTCAACTATGTCAACTCTATTCCCACTACATTTCCCCATATTCTATCCATATGTTTCGTTGGTTGAGTCCCACATTCAGAAATTCATGTGCCTTTCGGTAATCAAACATGACAATTGAAAAATATTGAAAATCCCCAAAACATCATCTATAAATATTGGAAATCCCCAAAACATCATCTATAAATGTTATAAATGGTAGATTTTCCAGCCAGCCATGTTTGACTTTTGGAGCCTTGGCTTCGTCTGAGCCGGGCATAGACTTCGGCGAAGCATCCACAGCCTTGGATGCAGGACATGACAACCTGAAGCTGTTTTGGAAAGGAAACCATGGGTCAATGGTTGGATTATATATGTTGAATTTAAGGGAAATGTGATAATATTTATAGGAAACCGTGGGTAAACAAAACCCTGAAACCATGGGCTTTCCAGCAGATTTTCCTGGCTCCCCGACGAACCGGGCCCGGCTTGGACGCTTCCCTCAAGAGGGGCCTAAGTTGAGCTGAGCGGATTTTGTTGTCAGGTGGCACTTTTGGGGACCCCACTTTGGTCAGTCTGACATTTTGGGTGCCCACTTGACATGGTTTGATCATATCTTTTTTGGTGAATTATGGCACATTCCAATCTTGTTTCCATCACTTGCAGGGTGGAGTTTGGGTCACACGGCCTTTTCTAATGATCAAGTTCCTGGAAAGCATCCATTGAATCAGTGAGCCGCTGGCACCAGCAAGTCCCTTAAATGGTGTCGCCCTTCAGATCCCAGACGTTGGGACAGCCACAGTGATACAGGAAATCATCTAAGTGCATCCTTAATATTGACATCTCCCAAATCGGTGCCTCCCAAGAGCGGGTGCAATTTAGAACTGGGAAACTCATGCATTTACCATTTTGGAACAGCATCCAAAAAACCTGACCAACCATTTCTTTCAGCATCCATTCTCAACCACCAGTGCCACAAACCCCAGATGATCAACACCAGAATATGGACATCTTATCCCAATATCAACCAGTCGGAAAAATATGGAAAAATAATCTATCACCACAATTTCATGATCATTCCATTTGAGCGATCTGAAGAATCATCCATTTACGACTTAGATGGACCTAGATATACGTAGTGTTTTCACCCATCACAACCCCCGAAAATGATCTCAAAAATGATCTAGTATGATCTAGTAAACTATCAAAATCCATAAAAAAATGGAACTATCAAAATCCCTAAAAAATGGAATAGTGATGAATAGTGTTACCCTCTGGTAAACATACAAAAAACTATGGAAAATCACCATGTTCAATGGGAAAATCCACTATAAATGGTGATTTTCAATAGCTTTTTGTTAAATTACCAGAGGGTAATAGTGAGTTGTCCCCTTTCCCATCTTTCTCCATGTCCAAGGTGCAGCCACCGCTCTGTGACCGCTGCCCGTGTGGGGGACCCCTTCGGGGAGCGCGGGGAAGCCGCTTCGAAGCAGCTACAAAGGCGATCCACCTGCAGAGGCAGCTGAGGATAGCTGAGGCAGCGGAAAGAATGGGGGAATGATGGGGGAATGATCCATAAATCACTAACAATCATGCCATTCTAAAATCATTCTCTGCTCAGTAAGACTTTCTCAAATTTAAGTTTAGATCTGGGTTTTGTGACTTTCTGGAAGCTTAAAAATTGGATTTGATGGCATTTCATGTGGATAGAACGGCATCTCACCAACAGTTGTGGGTAATGGGTGTGTCCATAAATGGCCATTTTAGTGGGGATAATGATGATACTGGATACAGAGATGGACATAGCTGATATAAGGATTTTATGTCATTATGACATATATAGCTTGTATGTGTATGAGTATGCATATGTGTATGTGACAGTGTGTGTGTGTATGTATATAGTGTATACATATATATATAGGACATAGGCATATAGCTGCAGGAAATGGATTGGTTCAAGGGCAATGCTACATGAAAACATGGTTTTCACACTCAGGCAAAAGGGCAAGTCCTGTGGATATAACTGGGGATGTCCTATGGAAAGATTTTGTCGAAATGGACATAGACGAGTATAGCTATGGATCTAGATATACATGTTATATACGGATATATGATGTGGACATGCAAATAGAAAGATATATGAAAGATTTGCAACTATGAATTTTAAAGATGCTAAGAATCTTCGAATTGTCACTGGTTACTTGGAGGATCATCCCACTTCGAAAGTCCCCAGTGGCTTATCCATGGCTGCCCCTGCCCCGATTGCGTACCAGTTCTCCCAGCAGCTCGCGGCGGTCCGGTCCGCCCCAAGGCTCGGCAACACCTCTCCTGGGGGTACATCAATCAATGGCTGGATGGTTGATTTCATGGAAAAACCTACTATAAATGGAGGTTTCTAGCTGGGAAAATCCACTATAAATGGGCCATTTTCAATAGCTATGTTAAATAACCAGAGGGTAAATGGAATGATGATTTACGCGTACCCCATGACTCTATTGAAACCTCCATGCGATGATGGATATATGTCATGATATCCGATAGAACATTGATATACAGTAACTAAAGAACACTATGAGACTATGAGATGAGATGAAGAATTCGCACTATTTGGAAGACTCCTAATTGATGAACTGGGATTTCATGTGGTTTTATGACATTGTGTGTGTCTAGTACTGATTGTGGTTGAGGTTATGAGAGACAATTTTTGGTTTCATTCTGGTTATCATGATTCTGGTTGTGGTGGTTGACGGTGATGGTTCTGGTTGTGGTTGTGGTGGTGATAGTGGCGACTGCAATTCGGGAGCACACCGTGCTAGCAATAAGCAATTCTAGACTTTGGCATGTGCAATGCCCTTCACACATCTTCATTGTTCCTCTGGCCACTTCTATTCCGGTCTTTCCCACCGCAACAAAAATCACAAAACTGATTCTCAAAACTGCGGATTTCCCTCCAAATTTTGTGGGGATTTTGAAGCCAGCCCCAAAAAGCCGGTAGATCCCTCCATCCCACGACCAGGTGTCCCCAGGCATCCGCACGCCCGCCGACGATCCAAGGCTTCATGAAGGCCGTTGCCTCGGGTGGTGCTTCAACATGTGGGTTTTGTTAGACAAGGAAAATGGTGATTCAACTTTTGGAAAACTGGAACGACACAACTGTTCAGTTGATTTTTGGGGTTTCTATGGGCTTTTTGACAAGGAAAATCTGGGGATGAAGGGTGGAAAACATGAAGAATGGAGAGTTGACCATGAATGATAGGGCTTACTGACTGGCCAACAGCAACAACGAAAACAAAAATAACAACCACCCGGATAAGCAATAACCGTGGGGTTTAAGCTGTTGGGTTAGATGTTTGTCCAACAAGAATTTGTAAATGACCCATCAAAAAAGCAACAAACTACAGGATGGGTCAGAGAACTCGATTCGAAAAATGACCACCCAATCAGCGGCTTCGAAGGGGTTTTAAGTCTCCCTATATACCAACAAAAACCTATCCCCAGTTCTACCAGAACTGGATGGTAACCGTTCCCAGTTGGAGGTTTCTGGTACTGGTACGACTGGGGATGGTCCATCCCACATGGCAATTTTCACATTACACGAGCCATGCCCCTATCCCATCCCATTAGGTAAGCAAACACATTCCCCGTTTTTGGCGTTCGGATCGTCTCTGGGAAAAAGAACTTCGTAGAACTTTGCAGAACCAATCAATTTCATCATTTATCAACTAGATCTCCATATCTTGGATGAATAAACCACTTACCACCCCCAATGATGTTGAAATCCCCATAACCGGCATGACCGGCATAACCGGCATAATCAACCAGGGCTATCCCACAGTTTTCGTCCAAGTCTCTGATGCCCATCATGGCTTTGAACTCCTCCGGCCTGGACATGTACTGGGATTATCATGTGGAACTCTCATAGGGATTTAACGGAAAATCTACGGAGAAGACCATGGGAATATATCAATATATATATATATCATAGATTTCATACACATAACATCAGCTCTATATATATAAATAATCATAATCATCATCATCATCATCATCATCATCATCATCATCATCATCATCATCATCATCTATATATATATAATCATATAACTGCACATAGTATAATATACACCTACATTCGCAAACAAACCCCGTTCTCCAGAGTATCCCAGGATCCCCGACCCGTTGTTCAGCAACCTTTGTCGACCTCGGGATGTGATGTCTGGCTTAAACCATCTGCCAATTGGCTCATCGTCTCCTGTTATATCCACATTATACATGTTTATATATATATATCATTATATATATAATTATATATAATATTACATATGTTGTAATGCATACTTTATATACCTATCATATACATATTATATAATTACATATGTTGTATGTACACGTGTTATACTTTACTATACTTTACTATGTTTTACCATTCTATCATATATATATATATATCATAGTATATCATATTATTATATCCCAAAAATGACTGTCCCATCTCCCATCTTCTCCCACCCCTTGAGCTCCGCTGCCACTTCTGGAGGGAGGTTCTCCACATCCCAGACCTGTCGCTGCCACAGATCTTGGGATCCAAACTGACCATGTTTCTATCGGTTCCCAACGAAAAACGGCTATAGTAATAGGTCAATAGGTGTAGTAACCCCTAAAAGATCGGAAAGATTTCGAAAAAGTTAAAATTACCCAAGTTTTAGTGGGCACTTTTCTGAGTTGTAGTGATAATATACTTTTCTAGTTGCTTTGGGGGTTGCTATAGACTATCACTCAATATGTTTGATTGCATCCCCATTTGGGCAAAATCCCCACTATTGCAGGTGAATATCCCCCAGTTGGGCATCCCCTGAGCTTGCGACAGACCCACATCGCAGCGGTCTGACCTTGGGTGCAAAAACCAAACAGCTGCCCCGGATGAAATCCACGGTCCAGCAGGCTTCCGTCACTCCCAAAATTGTGTGGATGGTTTAAGTTTAATACCAATATCTATATATATATATAGTATATATATATACAGTATGTATACAGTATATATATATATATACAGTATGTATACAGTGTATATATATATATACATATAGTATACAGTATATATATATACATAATATAGTATACAGTATATATATATATACACCAATTTTATGCCCAGCCGTGCCTCTGTTCCCAAACTTTGACCATGATCCATGGCCTATCCCATCGCCAGAGCTGGGTGGTCAAACCGTGATCGTCCGTCAAGGACGCATCCGCACCGGCCGCCAGCAGGCGACGAGAACAGCCCAGGCTTCCAGTGAGCCTGGCCATGCGGTGCCACAAATTTACCCATGGTAAATTGATTGCCATGAAAATTCAGATTGGGTTTCAAATAAATTAAGATTGGGTTTCCCATGATTATTGCCACAAAATTTAATCATGTTACAAATAAATTGGCAAAAAATATGAAAACAAACAAATTGAAGATCGGATTTGGATGGTTTTTCCCCGACATGTTTGGACAACCTCAGTTCTATTGAGGACAACTACCCCAGGGTCCCCCACGCAGCGAGCATCAAGGGCGTGATTCCTGGGTGTCAGCTTGGGGTGTAACGAAAACAATTCCAGGAATGGCTGGTGCTGGGACCTGGGATGATTCTTTTAACTGTAAAATAGACGGATCGGATTTGTGAAAATTGTACCTGCATATCATAATGTGTATATATATATACATGTATATATATATATTATACATATTATATATATATTTATATACACTCACATAGTTGATTTATGCGTCAATGGCCAATAATATCTGAATCTCTTTGTTGAACGTGAAGTCGAGCTGTCCAGAATCGAGCCATGTCAGTGCAACCTCATTCCACCAGATGTGTCAAACATGTTTCATGCATCCTTCCAGGTGAATCTCTCAGCATATCGTGGAACTGTGTGCATATGTTTCCTCACCATATTGATGCAGCCACAGCGGAACAATTCAAACGTTCCTCAAACTGTAGGGCTACACCGGGTACACTATGTCTCAAAATTGAATAAAATTGACCCATCACCACTCAAGAACTCTTGTTTAGCTCTTAACTTCTTTGGGGTTCCTTATTATCCACATGTCCTGGTTTCTAACAATTCACCTCTGAATAGTTCGGTCACCACTAAGGATCTACTGATGTACGTCACCCGGTGTGTGACTGAACGAATCAACGCAACATGAAATGAACATCATTTATGGTCAATATCCACATCATCCCACTGTAAGAATTATGTTTTATATTTCTGTCATATCCAATCCTCAATATGATGTGTTTATATGTTTTAATATATTCAACCCATCCCAATCATCCCATTTGTGGTTCATATGAACGGCTCAGGTCCAGACCCCTCTGTGCCAATGCATCCACCGAAGCCCGGGCCGCCAGCAACGTACTGACCTCGGGACCAACCTTTGTGACCAACTGGGACGTTGCGAAGCGGAAAGCGAGAAAAACATGGAACAAGATCAAGAAGGTTCTTTATGATCCATTTATGATACATTTATGATTTTTAATGGGGTTTAGCATGGTCTAACCCTTGAATAAACCATCCCACAATTTCGTGAGAAATAACTAGATGGTATCAACTATCCCCAATTGGACGGTGAATTATTGGGCCCAAGGTCTGCATCACTGTGGCACTCGACTCACCCTGCTTTTGGTTGCCATTTGATCAACTACTTTAACGGAGGGCAGTGGGCCATGTTTACCAATCAAATCAAACCCTGAAATGACTATTGCAAATGATTCTTGACCCGCAGGAACTAATTTTTTTTCTGGTTCCACCGGGAAAGGATCCAATGTTTGAGCCGTAGCCAACAAAAATGGGTCCTGAAGGTCCCAATTTTTGCTGGTGCCGATCTCCAATCAACTTCCCAACTGAAGCTTCGACTGCTTCTTCAGATCCAGCAAACGCTGCATAGTGCAGTGCCGTGAGCTCTTCCTGTTTGGCAAGGTCCAGATTACAAGGTCCCATGAAGACACTTTGCACAGCCTGTTTGTGGATTTTTGTTGTGTGATCATTAGGTGTTCAGTTTTTGCCATTTGGGGCATCGGTTTCTTCAAGAGTGGCTCCCTTTGGATGTGCTGATGGTTTTTGGCCATCAAAATCATCAGACTCTAGGAGAGCTCAGCCAAAATGATGCGTCAATGATCATCAATGAAGAGATTTTGAAAGACAAGACTCTGCGCAGGCTGGATCAAATTCCCAAGACTTCACAGATATAATAGTTTTTAATAGATATACCAAAAATAACTTTTAAAAAAATGCTCAAATACATAGTCAAATTCCATCAAACATCTGTCCAAAATCCAAAAACGCATCAAAATCATGATATCATTTGACATTAATGTGGTTAAAACAATAATAAACCACCCCCAAATTTGATGGTCTATACCATTTATGGTGATTTTGGGGATGGTTTACTATTGTTTTAACCACATTATGACGTTAAAGAAAGATGTTTTCCACACACATCACCTCCATCACTTCCATCGCCCCACCTGGTCTGCCCGGAATGAAATGCCCACATCGAGCAGTCGATGGAGTACCTGGCCCAATCATGCCAATCCGCACCCAAAAGCCGAGAAAACACACGAAAATCATGGAGATCAACAAGATGTTACATGATATATCAATATATAATATACGTGTATATATATATATATTTATTATTAAGTGAGTTGATGTGATTTGTCAGATGCATTTCTTTCATTTTTCTTTCTAAGATCCATATCCACGGATTGGGATTCATTGATTCCATCGCCTTGGAAGCTTTTGGCTCCGCTACGACGCTCATGGCCGCATACTCCTGAGCCACGGGTGACGGCCTTGGCCTTCCTATCGACCAATCCAGGAACACAGAGGTCGATCAAGCTTAAAACAACTTCAATATACATGATATAATATCATATATATATATATATATATCATATAATACATAATATAATGGAACACAGAGGTTATCTTTTCTGAGCACTGCCCTGACTTTGTAATCCCAGCTTTCGCGAAGCTTTCGCCGAAGCTTTTTCTACGAAAAAACATGGAGATTTGGAGCGCTGCATCTGTCGAAGCCAAGGCACCAAGACGCTTCTGCCTGCTTCGTCACAGCAGCTCTCACCCACTTCCAGCACTTCCGATGGACCCATGGCCTAAAAAGCGACGCGCCGCTGAAACGTTTCTGTGGCAAAGCAGTGACAAGAACAAAGATATACAAAGGTCAGAAAGGTGAAAAGAAAGGTGAAAAGAATCAGGAGCAAGATGAGGGGGTCGCAAGTTTTGATCATTGATCCAATTGATGATCTCATATCTTTCAAATCTGAAGACTTCCGAGTGCCCGGCGTCCAAGGTCTCTGCCACCCAGTCCCATTTACCAAAGCTGGCGCGTCTCAGCACCTGGAAAGGGACAGCGATGTTTCGATGACTTTTCCCATCAAAATATGGCTGGGAAATCCCTAAATGGACATGTTTCAATGGGAAAACTATCTATAAAATTCTATAAAAATCTATAAATATTTATAAATATATATATATATATAAATCTATAAATATCTATATATATATATAATTATATAGATAAATATAGGGATTGCCCATGTGCCATGTTTCTTCTGACCGGGTAAATGGAGGTGCTGCCCAGCTGAGAGTTCATCAGCACCTCTTCGGACAGCCATCCGACGAGTTCCGAACCAACCTCGGTCGTTGATGGGATCGACAGCTGTCGGCTTTACCCTAATATGGGATACACCATGGTACACCTATACACATAGGTTATTCTAGCAACATGGAACCATCCATTCTTGGACCCCGTCAAAACCAAAGGTCTTTGCAAAGGCCACTTGCAGTAGAACCAAAGGCGACAGGCGACGTGTCCCATTTTCCCTTCCAGCCACACAGGGTCATCTCCAGCGAGGTTGCACAAAGGGTTCAAATGTTGCACTCCCATCAGCAGCGAAAAGCAATCCTATCTAATCCTATCTAATCCTACCATCCTAATGTCATCCAAGGTCATCAAAAGTCTGCCCAGGAATGCTGCTTTGAGCAAATGGGGGCAGAATCAGTGCACGAAACGCCAAACGGACGTGCCCAGGATGCCCAATCTGCACTCATCCTCAGTGTTTTGAGCACATGGAATGAGATGTGGACAGGGTCCAAGAGAGATTTGGTGGGAAAGTTGTAATTTGGTCTGTTGAGAACACCAAGGAGATTTCTGATACAACATTCCAGTGGCTTCCACAGATATACTGGCTTATCTAGAAATATTATGAAAAATATTGCTATTTCAATTGTAAGACCATGTAAAACCATTGGAAAAAAATGAAGAAAAAGATGATAAATCAGTTTCGGACGTTTTCCCCGAGATTTTTTGGGGTCCAACCTGCTTTTTCAGCAAGGTACCACCTTAGTCCATCGGATGAGCTCCTTGATCCAGACCACCATGCGGCCACGCAACGCCACGAAGCCACTCTGCGGCCTGGCGTTGCTGTTCACCAGCAGCACGCCATCCTTTGGTCCTGGCGCCAGAGACCTGGATGGGAGATAGGCTTGCTGGAGGGGTAAACCACTCGAAATTTCTCGAAATCAACAACCCATTGGGGATGATACTCTAATATAATTTATAAGCTATCCCATTTATTTAGTAAGATTGGTATAGATTGGCGAGGGTTTATATAATATATATAATTGGCACCACAAAATCAGCCTGCTCAGCCTCCAGAAATCACATGGCCGGTTTTCACAACATCCGTGGCTCCTAGGCTGGTGGCCGACACGCCCGCCATCCAGGGCCACTTTCTGAAGGGCTTCAAGCTTTTGCCCTTCGCTCCCCGAAGGATGTTTCCTCAGATCCAACAGTGCAACAGGGTGAGTTTTTTGGAGACCAGTCAAGACCAATGGTGAACTTGTTCCAGGGTGGAAATACCATAGAACGTCATCAAATTAAGGAAAACGAGAGAAAACGGAGGGTCAACACTGTCGAAGACCCAACCAGGAAGTGAAGCTGCAGAGTCTCTAGCTGCGTGCGCTGCCATCTCTTCGGCTGGGAAGGAATTCTTGGGCAAAGGATCAATGCCCGGCACCTGCCAACCAACATGATCCAACATGTTTTTTGCAGTATCAAAATCGATCAAACGTTCTAAATCCATTTACCCTCTGGTAATTTAACATAGCTATTGAAAATTGTCATTTATAGTTGATTTTCCCATTAAAAATGGTGATTTTCCATAGCTATGTTAGTTTACCAGAGGGTAATCTGGTTTCCCAAAAAATTGAGCCATACACAAATCATTGTGCCCCCGTCGCCTGGCCAGCGCAGCTGCCGATGGCAAAAATCTGTCCATCCGCGAAGGGAACTGCGTCATCCTCCGAACTTTAAAGGTAACTTGGTTAACCAACTATGGGAATATAATTATACAGTAGCTTAATTAATAGTTTATATAACATAATATTACTATATATAGCTAATGGATGCTAATGGTTAATGCTTCGTCAATGGTTAATTAACTATAGGATATAACTATGGTTTATGGGGGAGATAACAATAGTTAACGGGGTTTATAAACCAACTTCAACCTAGACCTCACCTTTTGGCCAGAATTGGATCATTAGACGTCACAAGGTCTTGGGTCGGCGTTTGAAGAGACTCTGTTCGTCGATTTTCCCAATGCCTGCACCTGCAAACCTGCACTGTTCTTGTGTCAAACGCAATAAACTGGAACAGACCTAATTTTACCAGTTAGGTCATGTTAGGTCAGTTAGGTCATAAATCTTATGAATTGATATGAATTGATATGAATTTGCGTTGAAAATCTCAGGTTCACCACACAAGTCATCCCGCCCTCCTGAGATCCATTGGCAATCTGCAAGCTCCTCAGCTTTCACCGGAAAAGTTTCATTTTCGACCCCCAGCGAAATATTTGGAAAAACAGTTGCAGTACCCAACATTTATTGGATCCATTGAATAATGTAGGCTACTATTATTTTCATTCTGAGATGCCTTGGATGTTTAGCCATTTCAACCCCAAGCAAAGCTGGCCCAACCAGCCATTCGCCACGTCTCCGCATGAGCTTCACATAGCCCTTCTCCGTCAAACAGCTTTTGGGTAAAAAGTCGCATTGCCTGCGATTCGGCGATTCGAGACATCACCAATTTTGAGCCACCAAAATAGGTATCATCACAGACCAAAATAGGATCCATTGGGATGGTGACCTTAAAGGGAAAACCGGAACTGCGGCCTGACCACAGTTATCTGACCTCCAAATGTAGGGAACATGGCACATTCTCCTTTCATCTCCTTTCAACCAGTTCTGGGGAAAGGAGCTATGACTGGGATAGGGCCTCTAGATGTCCAACCCATCACTGCAGAGTTTGGTGATTTTCCAACATGAAATCATCCTACGATTTAAAGGTGCCTCGGTTTTGACCCAAGCACATCAAATGTGGCTTATGAAAGTGATGAAAACCGGGGACAAACAAAAAAAATGTCATGGTGAATCATCATGGTGAATCATGAGTTGTCCCAGTCACCCAGTCCCATAGCCGAGCTACGCTGCCATGCCAACGCTTTTGAAGACCCGCGCCGGAACGGCTCGTCCCAGGCCGGACCAGAACGCCGCCTTCCGGATCCCGGCGGACTCGGACGACTCGGACTCGGAGTAGGTGGTCTTGTAATAGGTCCTGAATGACCAAGGTACTGCCACGAATGTAAGGATTTTTATGGGAGTTTACCAGCCAAAAATGGTGAGTTCATGGGATTTTTCCATGAGATTCTTAGTGGGATTTAATGGGATATAGTGGGATTTGTTTATACGTTTACGATGTGAATAAAACGACCATGAAAGTACATAATTAAATCCTTTTTCGAACGGGAAACCATGTTTTTTTGCATCTATGTTAATTTCCCCTCAGGGAAATTCCAATAAGTAGGGTTTATGGTAGATCTATCGACAATATTCTATAGTTGTTACAAACCAACTTACAACTGGGGGGCACCACCTTATAGAAACATATAGAAACCATCAGCTCATGATGGTTGGGTACCAATCAGCCCATTGACAGGTCGGATGAGTGATGGATTCATCGGGTGATGCTAAAGCTGGGGTGCTGCATTCCATTCAAAAACAACCGACAGGGACATAGCAAAGTCGCACCAAGCAAATCCCAACAGCGAGCAGCGAGCTTCTGAACTATCCAGAAATGTTCACTATGCCGTATGCCTGAATCAAAACCAAAATCGTAACGTACACACAGAACTGATGAGACTCCAAACTACTCCCTTCTTCCAAGATGTGTTCTTCATTTCTTCCCAGCCTTTTGACAAGTTTCGTGATGTTGTGCTGATCAAAATATCTCTGGATATAGTCTTGTGCCCCTTTGGGCATGGAAGGCACACAGCCTTCGCTGCTGCTGACTACACTGATCTCCAGGGATGGAAAGAAGTACCGCAGCTCTGCCGCAAACTCCACCTATGGCGCGCAAGCGCTGGCCGCTGGCCATTGTTGGCCATAGGCCATAGGGCCATAGGGCCATAGGGATCTGAATGAACCAGATTTGAAGTACCAATCAATCCGAAATCAGCCATTTTGAGCCATGTTTTCCCTTGCAAAGCCATCAAATATGATCAGCTTTGTTGTAAAGTCGTTGTCCAGAAACGATGGGGGTCGCCACTAAGGCCAAGCTGCCCCAACGAAGCCAGCACCAATCACCGCCACATGCGCTCCACGCTCGTCCAGTTCTTTTAGATTTCGATATTCCTCGGTGCAGAATGGCCATCCTTCGATCATCAAACATGGCAGGAAATGCCCCAACAAATGGTGGTCTTAGCTGGACAATAATCCGAAAGTTGGGGATCGTCCATTGCAAAACACACTGGTGGCGTTACGCAAAAGAAACCATATCATCACGTGACATTGTCATGTGGTCATTCCAAGAAACTCTCTCTGCTACCCAGCATCTTCTTCGATCTGTTGTTGCCTGCCTTCCAGGCACTTTGGATCCGCTCCCCTCGCAACATCGGTCATAAAGTGAATGATCAGCAGGCATATGAGCATTGTGTGTGCGCTCTTCGCAGAGACATTGCCCAGCGAAACAGCGAAACAGCGAAACCATGGGTAGGGAGAATTCTTCTGCACTCCAAGAGGCCATCACTATATATTTTATATATTTTATATATAGCTATATATAGTTATATATATGATATAATATATATATATACCATAGAATTTCCCGTGTCAAGAACCAACCAAGCGTCTAGCCCAGTGCGTGACCTGTCTTCCCGGAGCCTGGTTGCATTCGCACTGGGAGAAATTGTCCAAAGGTCGCCATGATCACAACCGGCTGCCACAACGCAGAAGTCCTCACAAACCAGGACCCCATCATTGAACACCCTATAAACCATAAATATACATATAGAATTATATATGTATGTATCTGCATATGCATATCTCTATCTATATCTATATCTATAGTTATATGACAATACATATATATATAGAAAGAAAAAAAAACACCAAACATCACCAAACCAGGTTTTCCGCAAAGGTTGCTTGAATTTGTTATGTCTGAGGCACCTTATTTCTGGGGTGACTTTCTCTTGGTGATAAGCAACGACCCCAGAGGATGCACAATGGACCAACAACCGAAGAAAATTGTAACTGATAAACCATAAAACCGGAATTTTACTTGGATAGTCAATTATAATTGACCATTACTATGGATAGTCAATTGTAGTTTATCCAAGTTGGAAAATCCATTTCTCCGGGACCCAAAACTCCATTTCTCCATTGCCAGTTGGGGGAATCATATATTTTCCAAGACCAGCTGCATACGGAAGAGGCCGCAAGTCAGCTCCTTTGGCCGGTTGAACCAGGACCTGCCACTGGCTGCTGAACTACAAAAATGCGAAGTTTCCCAAAATGCCGGCAAGTTCTCTCTGTAAACACCACAACATAATTTTCTCTTTGGATGTTCATCTACTTGAGACATCCTCAAATATCACTAGTAATTATTCTCGGGCATCTTATATTCATGTAAGGATATATATCAGTTTGTTCAGTCCTTTGGATTAAACATGATTAAACATTCTAGATGTTACAAGTAATGAGGCTCAGATGAATATCAAACATGATATACATTCATATATATATATATACATATATTACATAATGTTTGATATATTACATCCATATATTGTATATATATATATCACCATATTGTTATACTAATAATGTGATATTCATCATATAATGTTTGATATATTCATGTTTGACCTGTATATATACATATATATATATACTATATCAAACATGATGAATATGAATGTAATATATATGAATAATGATCATATTATATATCATATACAATATATATATAGAGATATACTAATGATGAATATCACAGGTCAACATGATCTCCCCTTTTTTTAGCCCCCCTGAACCTCCCCGGCACGGATCTTGGCACAGCGGGCCCAGGTCCAAGCCACCTCTCAGCTTCGGTCACCGGTCGTTTTGGTGGGATAGGTCATAACCCAATTGTGGAATGGTATATGGTATATATACATATATATATATATATACATATATATATATACACATATATATGTATAATGCGTATATATATATATATACAGATCGGGTATTAATTCCAAGCCAATCCAACCTTACATTCGAATGTTCAAACTGCCAAGCCTTCATCTTCGAGCACACCTTTGCATAGTCCAGAACCAACTTTCGATGAAGATCTGGGTTGGAGTATGGTCGCACCATGCCGGGAACGAACTCAAAATACCTGAAGCAAAGTCACGAGGTTTGGGAGTCACCCCCGCTGCAAACATCGAATTTGATATATGATAGTTTCGGGTGCAACTTGTGAATTTCAACAAACTGAGAGAGAGAGAGAGAGACATGTATACTTACTTGTATATATTTCATATATTACATGTATATAATATATGTACATATATATATATATATATATACAAGTTGGCTCAGCAGCAATCATCCTTCAATCCCACAGGATGACTCTGCATGGATGCAACCTGCTCTTCGTGAACACCAATTGCATGATGCATTGGCACAAGACTCAGCTTGCTTTTCCAAATTATTTTTATGGAACCACTGCTAAACCGTTTCAAAAGGTTTCACATGGATGCGATCATTGTATCTGGATGATCGAAACGTTTGAGCCAATCCCAAATCCCTCCGCTGACCCTCATTCCTGTTCCGCAAGGTTGAATTTTGGGGCACCAAATTTCATAGCTAACCCTTATCACTATTTTTGGAGCTAACCCTTATCAGCCATCATACCCCCAAATGGGGTGCCCCCCATCTTTTGGCTGCCCCCCCTTCACCGAGACGCTGCTTGGCATCCACCAATGTCACATTGAAGCGCCGCCGCAGGCGCCGACACACGGCCAGACCAGCGAAACCACCTCCTGCCGTGGCTGGTCGATGCACCAAAGTCACTTTTTTGGGATGTGGTGATCATGACTAGCTGCCACTAGGTGCCGATGATAATTGATGTGACACTTAGTTACTGGATGACACTTATAGTAATAATTATAATTGATGTTATAGGAAACACTAAATGATAATTGATGATGATGATGATGATGATGATGATGGAGGAAGGGCTCCTACCACCACCACGTTCTTCTTGGGCGGTCTGGAAAACGGCACCCAGAGTCGTTGACACCCCAGAGTTGCCAGCAGGATCAGCAGCCCAAGCCTCAAAGCTGGGCCAGACCGATGCGCTGCACTGCCTTTTCCAGATAATCATATACATGTATGTATATATATATATTATTATTATTATTATCATTATTATTATTATTAATTATTATTATTATTATCATTATCATTATTATTATTATTAATTATTATTATTATTTGTTATTATTATTATGTGTATATATATATAATTATATACATATATAATTATATACATATATAATTATATATAATTATATATATAATTGTATATATATATATATTATAATTGTATATATATATTATAATTATATATATACATATAATTATATATACTTGGTCTTACACAACTAGCCACTCTCCCGTCAGGAAATCTTCATTCAGAAACAATCCAAATCTTAACTCGGCACCTGGGAATCACGACGCGCTGCATGGCTGTCAAGAGGAGATCCCTGGCCAGTTCACGGTGCCACGGCCCAGCAATGTTGGGAATCCATGGGAATCCTGAAAATTGGATTGATATGGATTGATGACCAATCCCCAAGATGGAAAATCCATGAAAAATCCAGCAACGTTTGACCATGGATACCATGGCACATTTGATGGACCAGGTGAACATATTCTCTCATACCCCAAGTTCCTCCACCTCGAATGAAAGGAATCCTTTCAGAGGCCATCTTCAAACGGTGAGGAGTATGCTCCAGGAGTCTGAGATCCAATGATGCCACATCTGAGTTTGGGTCAATAGTGAAGTTGTCAGCCCCTGAGACCCCCATCTTTTGGTTGAATTCAACAGTGAAGCTGTCTGTTGGGGTTTCAATTCCATACTTCATCCATTGACTTCCCAATTTCTGGTCATCAAAACTCAACACAATCCCATTTTTGGGGGTAGGTATAGAGTACCCAATTCCGAGCCACCCCCATGGTACCAGGGGACCCATTCCCCCCACTTCGATGCCCCAGCCCCCTTTGCCTCTGTGGGCAGCATCTCATCCAAACACTCGAGCAGCAAAAAACGGCTGCAGATGGGGAAAAAATGTCATAGCCTGTCAAAGGTGCCTCAAGATTCAAGATTAGATCACCAAAAAACAACTAAGATAAAATAACTAGTTGGATTCCTGCCAACTTTAGAGGTTACAAGGTGTTTTTCCATGTATGTAACAGGATCTCTCTATGCTTCCACTTCTTCCAAACAAGTCTGAGCCAACCGCCCATCCAGCTGCAATGGAGACATGGCCAACTCGCCTGGCGGGGTGAAATGGGGATCACAACTGTTCCTAACAAGACCGGAATATGTTCTTTTTCTAAGTTAAGCACTGTGCTAGTGGATGCTAGTGGATGCTAGTGGCTGTAGACCAAAGCTTGTAACCACCGCAATGCCGAAACTGACTCCTGGTCTCAACCCAATCCCTTTGGCTCTGCATGAGGTGACTCCCTACTGCCGGCATGCGGACCTGATGTCAAAACAAGCCCAGTTCAAAAGACTGAAAATCTTCAGCACTTCGATTCAGTCAAAAATAATGGGTATCTCATGAACTTCATGAGAAAATCAAACGAAACGAAATCCTCACTCATCTGCTAGAAATCATTCCAAAACACCGCAAAAGATGAAAAAACCAAATATGGAAATGACATGGGAAAAATATCAACACAAAACAAACAAAATCCCAAAAAATATCCATCTGTGGCAGCCTGGTGGTGAAGGTGCCACGAGACCAGAGCGCTTCATGGCGTTCCCGCACCGTTGGGACCTGCGAGGGGCTCGGGCCCCCCAATTTTGTTTACCACGAAAATAGCTGGGAAAGCACTAAATGTTCATCCTAAAGATAGGATTTTATAGGTATTGATTCACATAGCAATATTTGTAGTGGAACACTGGAGCCCTAGAGACTGCTGCTGGGTTGCGAAGCTGGGTTAATGTATCGATATATTATATATATATACAGATACACTGGGTGGTATTTACGTCCTTTACGCCATCTCTTGCGGGTGGTTTACCACCACTATTTGAGCACACAAAAAGGTGATGTCTAGACCCAAACAAGTCAGAAACGCGAAGAACTCATGTCGACAAAAAAAGAAACATGGACTGTGTGCCACTACTAAAATATAAGACAAACAACATGCCTCTTTCGATATGTCCATATCGTCCATATATGTCCATATCATATATCCTCTGATTTTCTGTTTCTGCTCCGCATAGACCATGTAGTCCATGAAAGCAATGCTTCCGCCAAAGCTTCCGCCCTGGCATTGGCACCGTGCAGGTCCCGCGCCTTAAAATGAGAGGTGGCCTTAGAACCGCAGTTCGACAGCCAGGTTTCAACCAGGTTTCAACCAGGTTTCAAGGGAAATCCCAAGATATCCCAAATCCCCCAAAAAGTTCAATTGTTGCCCTACCCTCTGGTAAACTAACATAGCTATGGAAAATCACCATTTTTAATGGGAAAATCCACTATAAATCACCATTTTCAATAGCTATGTTAAATTACCAGAGGGTAAGAATCAGAACCCAAAGCTATCGAAAGCAAAAGCTTCAAGGACTCTCTGGGATTCTCTGGGCACCCTTGCAGCAAGTTTATCACCAGACGGCCGCTCGATCAGCAACACCTGTCCAGCTCAAGTCATGTGGTGCATGCCAAAATGGTGATTCATAGATCAAACCCATGATCACATCCATAAATCCCAGCCATTTTGCTGTGGAAACCTGTGGGGTTTCCACCTGAAACCAGGGTGAACTGGGTTTTTTTTGCCCCGTGGCCGAGCCAAGGAAGTGAGAAACGGCGGTAGGCGACCTGAGCCTGAAGCCCTCCTTCGTTCTTCCTCTCCTGACCTGGGTTTTTTAATGGAGAAAGCACCGAAAAGCTGGAAATTTTACCGCTTCCTATTGTTTGGACAAGCGATATGGATTCTTGATGATACTCAAAAATATCAAGCGTCTTCTTTCCGACCATTGATTTTCCTCAGGTTCATGGAATGTTTGGGGTGAAAACTCGAATGACTCCAAGGTCTATCAAATCTATTGTTGGGGTGATTATCCACTCATATCCACTACATATCAACTAAATCAGAAGACATTAAGGAGTAAACCTCCTATGAATATGACAATGTCCCCATAATTTCCATAATTCCAAACCCCTCCACCTCAGAGATTCATTCATCGGATCCAATCATATGCCATTGGTAAATCTGAAAAAAATATATTGTAAATCCATACGATTAAAAAAAAAAATATTATTGCCTGTTTTCAGACACACCCAAATATCATGTTGTTGGTTGTATATCCCATATCATATCCCCATTCTACCCCATTAAAATCTCCATTTGATTGGTTGAATTCAATGGTTTTCCATTCATGTTAAATCACTAAATCCCAATGTTTAATCATATCCTATTTAATCCTATTTATATGCCACCATATTTATCACCATCTATCCCATTAAAATAATCACCACCATCATGTACATTCTCCATCTTTCAACCATATCCCAGAAACATATCCCACCAACAATGGACATATTGGAAGTCGTTAACTGGTGGCATGTCACCATATTGAAATCTAACCCCAATAATAGACATATGCCATTCATATCCCATTAAAATGGACATTGGAATCATTAAATCCCATTCAGAACCATATTTATCACCATCCATATCCCATTATCCAATCACATTCCCCCCATGGACATATTGGAACCATGGTTAACTGGTGGGATCCTGAAGTCTAACCCATTTCATATCACCATGACGTCGTCAAAAATTCCCCGTCAAAAAGCGTCGTCCGTTTCGAAATCGCCACTGGGTTCGCAACGAACTGCATCACCTTCGAAGGCTAATTCCTCACCGACGTGCCACGTCGAGTGAGGCCCTGGAAACGAAATCGCCGTAGCTGCCAAGCCCAGAACGACGACGGAAATGGTGTTTTTGTGGCGGAAAATTGAAATATCTCAGATTTGGAGGCTTGGAATCGATCTGGGGATCAAGAAAATACAGGTCCAAAACACTCCCACGGTTCTATTCCAAGAATCTTACTCAGAAAGTCTTCCTCATAGGCTTTGTCTGAAAATAGGCTACCCTTTATAATTTCATTGCAAATCACCAGTTTCCCATATGTTCCCACCTTGTTCCCATATTTTCCCTATGAAAATGACCATTTCCGGGATCCCTTCCCTTTTCCGGGATGCCTTTCACCTCGCCCTTGATGGTCGCTGACGTTTTGGATTCTGCATAGGAGGACCTGAAAACACCCAGCGTTGCGCCGTACCTATCTGTCCTCACAAACTAAGATAGACAATATTCATGTGAGACTATATATATATAGATAAACTCAATGTATACACATGTGTATACATCCCAGTAATTATGTCTATATATGGTTATGTCAGTTATGTCTATGTGACAAACTAAATCGCACCAGCTGACTCTAAGCTATCGGACTCCGGGAATAGTGCGAGCGTCAAGGTGGTACGAGGCCTTGGAAGCCGCCGGATAGGTTTTTTGGGCAGAAATCGTTGGCGTTCCAAATCACTAGGATAGTTATGGATAGGTTTATAGATGTTGATAGATGTTGATAGATGTTGATAGATGTTGATAGATGTTGATAGATGTTGATAGTCAAAGCTGATAAAGTTAGAGGTATATGCGAAAGATTTGATACTCCGCAATCAACCAGATGATACCAAATAACTGGGATAGTTGATAGTCAAACACGACTAATGAAATGTCTTTGTGGGGCGCTACATTTTGAAGGGTACAAAACAAAATCCTGCAGTTGATCACGATTTTGTCTATCAAGATTGCTGCAAGTCTGGGACATCCACACTGTCCATCATCTTTCTGTAACAAAACCCATATCCATTCTTCGTTGATGGAATTGCACGAAATGCCTATTTTTTTCATGGTAATGTAGTAATGATATTGAGACAAGATGAAATAGCAGTAGTATGAGGTTGGTTGAAACATGTTGAAACCACTATATAATGGTTGAAACCACTATATCATCAGAAAAAAATCTGTCTCATTGGTTTCAAATCCCATTTTTTGCTGCTGAAATCCACCATTTGAGGCCAAGATGCTGAAAGAGTCGGATCTCACATGCGATCTCCACATTGGGCTCTAACCACCTGGTGCTTCGCCCGGTGACGTTCTCGGGTGGACTGAAAACGTCACTGATTTTTTGTTGGAAAATGTTGGAAGAGTTGGGCTGAAAATACCCCTGAAATCCAGTGGTTGATCATCAGATATCTATCATCAGTTTCCCTCTTGAAGTGTTGCCATTTGGATCCATTGAAGGAACCAAATGGCGACATTTCAGACACCATCATCCTACTGGCGTCTTTAAGGCTCCGCCTATCTCGGATCTCCACCAGGCCAAGCAGAATGCGCCTGGCAGTGCCAGAGAGTGAAAAAGAGTTAACTAAAAAAACAGATCCTACACCCTACCTTCTTGCACTATGGCAATCTTGCCCCAAAAATCTGACAAAATGGGGTACACTGGGTAATCACATTCCCACAAAAAAAAAAACTAATCCACATAAAATCACATTCCCCATCCATCCCCATTCCATTTTCAGGCGGGGTTTTTCCAGATCTGAGCTTCGGGGCAAGGGCGCTTCAGCTGGCAAGCGCATGAATTGCGACCGGTCCAAACTGGGCGCCATGGCAGGATGGTGGGACGTGGGGATGAGATGGGATGGGATGGGTCAAAATGATCAGCCGGAACGTATCAAACTCCAATCTTACCACCCAACTAAGACCATGTGACCATGAAATTTAACCCATGGTTAGAGGAAAGTAGTCTGCAACCCCCTGAATTTGGCAGGTTCTATGTTAGTTGGAGAGATGGTAAATCCAATGAAAGGCGTGCAGAACTTTAGGAAACGACCAGGTGGATCTGCATGTTTTGAAGATCTTGCACCCAAGTGGGTAGGTGTCACATTTATGGACTCAGGGACTCATGGACTGTCTATTTACCGGCAGGAAAAGGAACTATAAAATGGTTCGGGTGGTCTTTATATGGACAGCCACCATATTTGACCATTTCCTGAGCCATGAGCTGGACCCCTTGCAATAGGAAGCTGCCACCTTGGCCAGCTTTGCAGCACAGCCAATGGAGGTTTGGTTTGCGCAGCTTCATCATCTTCCCTTCAGAATTCCCGAATGTCTATTGTTCGTGGGTTCAAACATCCTGAAAGTTCCAAGTCAAATCGTCAAGTTTCCGAGGTTTTCCCTTTGTAACAGTCTACTCTGCGTGCAACCAGAACTGCAAAAGACCTGGCACTGAGGTAAGGACTACCTTCAGAAGCACTTTGTCTGTGATTGCCTGACCAGACATGGAGAAATAGGTGTCTCCCTGAAAAGATTGTTCAAACCCCTCCAAAAAATTCTGTGGAGCCATCCTAGCACTCCAGCAAGGGGCGTATCCCAACTTCAGCACCTGCACAACGAAATCAACGAAACAGGTTACGGGCTGGGAACCGGGACCGTGTCTGGAACCTTTGGAAGAGGTAGACGAGCTACGTCTCTTTCTGGGCGCCTTTGACGGGGCTCGGTGCAGGTATCCGCAGGTAGTCCACAGTACCCCAATTCAGCCTTCCAGGAGATTCCAATGGTTCCAATAGTAACATATCTTGTATTCTTATCACATACTGAAGCAATTGATTATCCTGATCTTTAGGACCCATGTCTTCCATGGACACCCCCTGCAGGGCATCTGTGGCAACTGCATGGGAGACACACACCTTCCGTATCATATGCCCATTGCTAGTTCTGAGCACCAACCCCACTTGATCAATCATAACTCTTGTTACACTTGTTTGGATTACAACCCAACGGGCAGTCGTTGATTGGCTTTGGCTATCCCTTCTCCTAATGGTCCAGCTTTGGAGAGTTTCTGGAATGCAGTCCTCATAGTTCAACGGCTGACAACGCTCCGTGTCTGTTGTCTCTGTATGATTGGTGGCAAGCAAACCTTGGGCGCAGATGGTGAAGTGGGCACTATCAGGAGGTACACTGAGAGGCTTTCAGCAATGGATTCTGATTCAACATCGTGTGGACTTCAACTTGGTCTTTGTTCCTTTTGCCAAGGCGCTTCAAGGCTTCCGCTCTGTTTTCTTGAAATTCAAGTAGCTTCACAAACTCACTGATGCGATCATAGACAAATTTGAAATGTTGCCTTAAAGCCTTAGCTTCATCTAAATTCATAACGTTTCAGCCATCGGGTTTCCGCGCCACCATCTTTTTGAGGCACCGCTGCAGAGGGCAGACGGATCCCCTGGCGTTTTCCCACCTTTTCCACTGGGATGGTGGGACCCCAAAACGCTGCAACCGTCGGCAACCTGGGACTCTGATCGTCTAAGCTGTGAACTAAGCTGCTCATGGCCCCCTGCACCTTGTCCGCAGGTCTTGAAAAAGAGTCGAAGGAACAGGACTCTGTCAAGCCTGCCACTGGGTTGGGCTGGGTCCAAGCTTCAATCCATGCGCATACAAAGTGGAACCAGGTCCCAACATACGCCCCCCTGAAATATTGGATTGGAACCTCTAAGAAAAAGGAATTAAGAAAAGGATTCCGATGATTGTCTAAATATGAACATATAAAACAACGAATTTTAAAAAAAAATACATGTAGTGACAAGTCCCATTTAGTGCTGACCGTTCTCAGGTTCCATGCTGCTTCCGTGGCCTATCGAATGGGCTTTCTGGACCTGGGAGCGTAGGTAGCAGCTGGGGTTGTTCCACTTGGAACTAAGGTATTTTAGGTATTCATAATTAATCTTATATATATATATACATTACTGGACTTACAGTCATGTAGTTAAATTTACTTGAGTAATAGGTGCTATCGCATTTATGACTGGATTCAAAATGACTTGGACTGGCTTTATCACATGTCCGAAGCATCGCCTGTTGGGCGTTAAAACCACGACTGAACCCCCAAAAAAAGATGCTGAGTCTCAATCCCCTCCAACAAAAGTGACCCAAAAATCACAACTCCTGTTATCACCACAGTTCTCAAACCACTTGGCTATCAAAAATGAACCTCTTTCTGTTGTCGCTGGGAGTTCGACAGAGGTCGTTGACGAACAACAGCCCATTGCCTTGGTCAGAAATGCCCGAGGTTGCTGTGGAAGAACAGGTATATAAAATCAATAGTTCTGCCAGTGTCAGTTGTGTCTGATTTCAATTCACTGTTCAAACATCTTCAGTCAGTCTATTCAACTCAGAAAAATTGGGCGGGCCAATATCTCCAATATCTCCATGTACCATCTGGTTATTTAACATAGCCATGTTATAGATGGCCCATAGAAATAGATGGTTTTCCCAGCTAGAAACCTCCATATTTATAAGGGATTTTCCATGGCTATGTTAAATAACCAGAGGGTACTCATTTTCAAAATCTCACCATTTCACCATATTTCACCCCTCGGCGTCCCTGCCGCGTCGTTCGGGGATCGTGGAGTCACAGGTGCTATCTCTCCCTGGTGCTCTTTTGTCTCAAGCCATGGACTAGGACCATGGCGATAAATTAATAGTGGTTAATTGATATGGGTTGGTAATGGTCAATGATGATTAATGGTTATTAATGATGATTAATGGTAGTTAATATGGAAGAATGAAATGACAGGTATTTTGTTCGAAAAACTTGAGTTGATCGTGTGTTATTACAGACAAATATGGATGCAGACATGCAAACGTAAAACGAAGAAAGAATACAAACACAAACGATCTGGAACGATCTGAACACATTCTGATGGGTGAAATCCTTCATTTTACCCTCTGGTAAATTAACAGTTTGCTATGGAAAATCACCATTTTCAATGGTTAAATCAACTATTTCGACTGGGCCATTTTCAATAGCAAACTGTTCGTCATTACCAGGCCGGGTAGTTGCTGAATATCTCCATATCACCTCGCGGCTGGCGCCAACGCCCATCGCCCAGCAGCCCGCACCTTTGCAGGGACCCACTAAAAATACTTGGGACCATAGTTGGGACCATTAGGATCAATGGACCATCATGGACCATCCAGAGTTAGGTCATGTTAGGTCCATCTTCAAAATGTCTTTCGATACCTTGTCATCTGTTTATCGAGTGATTTGATTCGTCATGACTAGCTGACTAGCTGGTACTGCAACACTAATTCTAATCATTCTAATCATTCTAATCATATCATCATGAAGAATTGTCCCAGCAAAATCATCAAATATGGTCCTTAACTAATAATTAGTCCAATACTGTAGCCGCTGTAGCCTCCATTGCTGAGCTCCAAACTTGACAACCCGCGGCCCAGCGGCTGGCTACCGCGACGCGTTCTGTTTAAGCGCGCCCACAGAACAGATCCAACTAAGACCTCCTCAATGGTTGCAGAAAATCTGGGTGATTTTGCCGGAACTTCAACCAAAAAAAAAAGGAGAGAAATCTTGGAAAACATTTGGCGCGAATCCACTTTTTTGGTCTGAAAGACAACAGCTGAGAGCCAAAAAGGCGACGCCGGTGCGACGTGACACCGGGAGACAGGAAAGATGTCATGGTGAGCAAACCCTAAAAGCGGTGATACCAGCGAAGATCTCGAATCCTGCGGCTGACCCGAGACATTCTCTGGTGGTTACCTACCCCTCTGAAAAATATGAGTTCGTCAGTTGGGACCATTATTCCCAATATATCGAAAAGTACAGTAAAAAATGTTCCAAACCACCAACGAGTTCTCCAATTTCTGGCCCGAACCACTTTGGCGTGTGTGCCAGAACTGCGACCTACGCAGAGAGCTTTGTCTGCGGCTCTCTCTTCGAGAGAGTTGAAAATTTCATCGCGCGTCCTGAAGTGCAAGACAGGCGGAATCCGCTATCAACACGTGCATTGGTATGTCTCAAAGTTGACCCAAACTATTGTTGTTAGTTTCAATGTTAACGGAAAAAAGAATGGATCAAGTTTCAGCGAGACTGTACACAAAATGCAAAAAAAATGGGCAGTAAGGATCATCATCCCGAATACCTACTTTGCTATTGTTTAGGGCGACACCATGTGCACATGTAATTGCATATGTATACAATATGTACATAATACTCCATAACATATATATATATATATTATAATATATATACAGTATATATACCAACCAACCAGATTGAGACACACCGAAACAACCAACCATTTTCGCCAACTCAATTCATCAAGCTGAGCAAGACGACAGTCAGCAGCCACAAGCGTCTCACTGGACCTAAGAATCTCGGGGGCCGCCATAGGTGGAAGAAGTCTTCTGACTCATTCTGACTCATAATACTCATATAGTTGGGATTTATGGTGGATGGATACATCTGTAGTTAGACAGGTTATCAAATTTATGAACAAACATAACTGGGGGCAGTTATGGTGGTCCTCTTTGTACCCGAGGGAAACTACCAGGGATTGACAGCTGGCCGGTGGTTCCACCATCTTCCACCCCTCGAATGCTGAGTGAGTCAGGTGTCAAAATCATCAGCTTTCGTGGATGGAAAACCAGATTTATTACCTGACTAAACAACCTCTTAAACCACCCAACAAACCATCTTGGATGGTGTTCCCCACAGTTCCAGTTATGAGATGGCTGCAGCCAATAACAATCACAAAATGGACTTCCAAATATGTCGAAACCTGCACCTCTACTCTACCACATCCACATCCACCATCAACATCAAGCCCCCAACAATGATTCATCGGTTGTATCTCCACGGACTCCAAGGCGCATGAGTTTGTGATGGGTTTCAATGTGGACATCACCTCCGTCTCCGTTCGATCGCTGTAGAGCACGGGTGCCCCATAGGGCAGCTCCCCGGCGCCGCTGGTGTTGATGGCGATCCGAAAGGCCACCGCAGTGGCTGGCAGCTCCAGGGGACCCAACGGCAGGGAATAGGCCGTGGCGGCACAGCAACTGTACAACTTCTCACTGCGGGTCACGTAGCCCAAGGTTGGACCCACCTGGGGATAGATTCGGATAGGATGGGATTGGTGATGATTGATATATGTTGATATGATGGGGCGGGATATGGGAGGGGGCACGAGATTTGGAAGTCCTGAGGAAGGTTTAAGATGTGGACAGGTGGCTGACACAACTGGAGATTGATTAGTGTCTGGCCGACAACATCTATAGCCACTTGGCCTAAGTTGGCTTCCACTGCTCAACTAACCCCACCTATCAGAAAAGTTGTTCCAAAAATTCTCCTCCAAACCCCACCTTCCAAAAAAAACATATGGCTATGCCTGAAAATTATGAACCCCCCCCCCAAATTTGGCTGGTTTCAGATCCCAAAAAATCCGCACTCTAGTTGTAATTCACCATTTCATCCATTTCTGCGGTTCCTATTCCATGGTATACCCCAATGACTCCATCATCCCCACCATCCCCACCTGTTCCCCGCAGTCATCCGCCATGAAGACCCGATAGCCCTGGATGCCCTGCACCGGCATCTTCCCACTGGCGTGCGCCTCCCCAAACTGCAGGGTACCAGCCATCCAACCAGGCCGGGCATCGGTGTCGATGAAGGTTCTGGTGCGGCAGACCTGCACAACTGGAGAAGTCTCAGTAGCACTATGTAGCAGTACTATAGTAAGCCCCCCAAAAAAAAGATCGAACTGGTTTCATTGGCCGCTGTTTTAGTCTGTGTTTTTTTCTTGAGACACTAGCTTCTGTCTCTTCAAGGGTTGCTGTAAACTTGTAGAATCATAGAACTGACCCACAAACTGGCTGGACATTGAGCCATACCCCGATCGAGAGATGGGGTCAACTAAATCAGCGTGACTTTGCGTCAAGAAGTCTGTGTTGAAGCAAAACAGCAACATACAGGGCTTTGGTCAAAATGATTATATAATATTATATAACTATAATAACCCAAAAAGAATATGTTTTCTTTTCAAAAATATCTAAAAATGAACCAACATCTGTGGTTTTCCGTCAATTTTGACCCGTACCCATCATTCACAACGTGCCGCGCACCTCACAACGGATCCGGCAGGTGCCAGAAAGCCATACAGCTGGCGATGTCATGTCGATGTTTTCAGCAGGGCCTTGAAGGGCCAGATCCCCTCCGGTGTCATCAAACATGGTAAATCCATGAACATTCCATGGCCATCTCAACGGGAACAATCCATGGAAAATCATCTGTAATTCGGGAATTGTCCATTGTCATGGGTTGATTCCCGGTAATGCTCTTGATGGATGTTTGAATATGTTTGAATCACATCGATTGATCTGCTGCATCTTTTTGTGTCTGTGTCCGCAAGTCAGGTATGGTCACAGGATGTCACAGGATGTCACAGGTGTGTGCACTTGCGTCTTCACATGTGTCTTGACACAGTTCAGTTTGGCTGTGTGTGTGTTTATGTCCGAACACAGACCGTAGATAGACAAGAATATGTACAAGTCTACGCATTTCACGTGTGCAATCCCAATCATTAGGAACACAGATACTGTACACTGTATACATGAATGACAACTTGATAAATGACATGCCTCCAGTCCCTCACTTTGCCCCACTCATTTTGTTGCTTCTAAAAACAGTTCCCAAGATTTCCCAAGCACTCAAAGTCCCGGAATCTACGAAAAATTACCATCATTTCCAGTTCTTCCAGTTGTTCACATGTGTTCCAGTTGCATCTTCGTTGCATCTTAGGCACATGTGAAGATCAACGGTCCCCCCGCAACACACTCCGAGTCTGCGCAGCGCGCTTCGCAGCTCTCCCCCGCGGGGACCTGGCGACAGTCCTCCGGATGCGCCCAGTATCCGGGATCCGGCGCGCTACAGTTGTGCAGCGCCACACAGCCGGAGAGCAACACCTGGAGGTCCATCGTGTTGGTGGGTCCCAAGTGATAAGGGAATCACCCAATGGATGATGATATTCCCTAAATCATCTACCCTCTGGTAAACATAGAAAAAACTATGGAAAATCACCATTTTTTGATGGGAAAATCAACTATTTTCAATAGCAAATGTTAAATTACCAGAGGGTAAATAAAGATTGATCATAGCAAATATTTGCCAGGTTCAAAGGAAATATTCTATCTGTTGGGTGTGACCATTCTTAGATATTCTTAGGGTCCCTCACTTGGCGCAAAAGAAATGGAGAACATTGACCTGGATTATCCCAATTCAAGAGTTTGGGCAGTTTGGGCAGTTTGGGGTATAGATGTTCCAATATATGTATATATATATAATACTGGTCGGTGGTTTCAACCCCTCTAAAAAATATGAAAGTCAGTTGGGGTGATTATTCCCAATATTAATATATGATAATATATGGAAAAATAAAAAAGTCATGTTCCAAACCACCAACCAGAATATGTTCCAATTCCTTCAAAGCACGGTCGTTTCGCAAGTCTCAGGGTCGATGTTGCAAGTGACTTCCGCAGTGCCAGTCCATCCAGTGTCTCGACATTTCCAGTTGCCGCCATCGCGATCGCTGGCGATCGAGACCAACTCGTATCCCGCTTTGGCCGCTGGGGGAGGACAACCGCAGACCAGATTCTGGTCGAATTGAAGCCTAAATCAGATAGTTTCGCAACAAACCATTTCCAAAATATATCAGAAACAGAATCGTGACTTTGATGGTCGGCCAATCTTTGCGAACTCCCGAATTTTCCCAGTATCATGAGGAAAAAAATGCTGCTGGAACATCGGCTACAAAAGAAGGTGGCAAAATTTCACGTAAGAACACTTGAACCCAAGGTTCGGCTGGCCGGCGTTGGTGTTCTCAGGAGGGCATCTGCCCATGACTTCCCCTCCAACGAAGTCTCCCTGACATGACATGATGCAAAACTCTCCTGGATACACTTCCGTGCAGTTTCCAACATCTGTCCGACATCTGTCCACCAAGGGTACCACACATGGCTGCAGCATCAAGCAGCCTGAGAAGTGCCAAAATGCTCGGCACGTCTGCGGATCAATGCGACATTCCACTTCCGCCATCCCAACGGCTCCCTCCGCGCACACCACGGACGAGCCCTCGGATGTATAATTCGCGGGCAGCGATCTCAGATCCATCTGGGGACACACCAAGAAACAGTCTGGTTCCTCCCAATCTGCCTGTCCACCTCGTTGAGTGTTGGGATTGGGACACCTGGCAGTACTGCTTTGGTTACCCTCGAAGGGAGCCTTGCAACTGATGCTGCAGCTCGCGCCTGGTGCCAGAGCCCCACCACAGGTGGTTTCGTGTTCACACGGGCGAAGCTGGGGCGGCGCGCAAGGCACGTTTTCATCGCAGCCCTTCAGCATCAGCTTGGGTTCGCCACAACCATCCTGCTGAACACAACTGGATTCTGCCTGTCCCACATGACCTTCGGAACAGCTCCAGGTGCCATTGATTTTCACATAGCCCCGTGGGATCGGCTCGGGTGTTGGACAGGTCAAGCTACAGAGTTGCTGATCAAACACCAAGGGAAACTGCGGGATGGTGTTGCCCGATGGGCATTCCGCCATGAAGTCGGCACCCGCGAAGGGCGCGCGGCACTTCACCGTGCAGGAGGAGCCCGGAGGGGTGTCGGCTGTGCAGGCAAAGTCGAATCGACAAATATCGAAGGATCCAAGCGGAGGCAAAATGCAGTTCTCCTCACGTTCGCAGCCGCGAAGCGTCAGGCGTGGTTGGCACTGGTCATCCACATCACACTCTTCTTGGGGTCGGCCGTCATAGCCTTCAGGGAAAGAGGTTATGATAGTCATTGGCAGTATCTCCATGATTGTAGGTGAAATCCATATGTTTATTTCATTTTATTTCGGTGAATAATTCATGTGTGTGTGTGTGTCGTTGTATGCCCCATGATCCCCATGTTTGTGAGACCCCAGCCGTTAGCACAGGTCCATCCACAATCCAACTTCACATAGCCCGGTGGAACTGGGTCAGGATCGGGACATTGCAGCGAACAGTCGGGCTCAACAAAGACCTGATTCGCCAAATTTCTACCGCAGGATATAGAGATAGGATCAAATGTTGCCATTTGCCCAAATCACTCAGATATAGAATAGCTATTATAACATATTATAACTAATTATGAAATGATGAAATGGAAGTGCGTTTGGGGTGACACAGTTTGACCCACAGCTGGTCTTCAGAATCAGTGACAATCTTCATATCCAAGGGACCAGCTCAGTGGCGGGATCTGCATTGTCGGGGGGGCAGAAGGCTTGTCCCCCCGGACCTGAAAACGGTGGAGAGCATTGCATGCCACAGAAACTTCCTGAGGCCGTGTCCTGGCGCTATGGGCTGCGAAAATGATGGATTTACCCCCCAAAAAGCCGCAGTATGTTGACCAGGCCACATGATTAACCAGTGGATGGGATGGTGCTTTCCCCAAAAACATACTCGGCAAGTCTTCTGTGTAAGGTGCGATAGCTATGGGAAGGACTTTTAAGTATGCATCTCAAATTTTAAGTGCTGCGTGCATCTCCACTTTCTGTGATTGATTGCCCAAAGTATTATGGCTAGGCAGCCGTTTGCTGGTAAAACATGTAACCCCCATGTTCACCTGGGGGACATTTTTTCGGCGACATGTTTTTTTGCCAGGACCCTAACCTCGCACTCCGAGAAGTTCCAGCGGCATAAATCGCGACCCATCAGCCGTGGCAGCGAGCAGGGCTGAAGGGCTACGCAGCCTGAGAGCTGGAGGGTGCCGCCGCATTCATCAGACTGCATGCACCTGGCGTGCTGTGAAAAATCGCCGCAACCTTCCTGTAATGAGAATACTAAGTCGAATGACAATATCAATGGGATACGAGTAAACCATAACAAAACAGCAGCATAATAGCTCGAAGAAGAATAAGAACCTTTCCAAAAACCATTATAAAGTAGCCCGTCTGTTTATTTTGGAGATCCTGTACAGGGGGGTGTATTAAATGGGGAATCTGGCCCTGTTCAGAAATAGGAGATCCCGACCATTGATTGTGCCTGGGACCTACAAAAGTGCTGACAAATAGAGTAAGACAATCTCACATAAATAGTATACTAATGTATACTATACAATCATATGTAAGTAAACCAATGATAGCAATAATAAGGATAACAGAAATAAATAAATAAATAAATAAATAATAAAGATAAAAAAGAGCTAATAATAATACTAATAATTAATAATAATTAATAATAATACTAAATAATAATAACAATAAATAATAATGAATTGCAAAAAAAAAGTAACAATAATAATAATAATAGTAATAGGAAGAATGATATCACTTCGACCCATCCCCACCTGGTCGAAACAGAGCCTCGGTATCCATTCTGGCAACGCCAGGTTCCAACGTCATAGCCCTTTGGCAAAGGATTGGAGGTTGCCCAAACTTCAGGAGGTGCGCAGGTGTATTCGCCACAATAAATGTCCAGGGGCGGTTCGTAGCCCGGCACGGTGTTGTCCCAGGGGCACTCCGGGTTACCTCGTTTTCCAAATGCGTCAAGGGGATACTGCAGATACCCCCATTGCCATGTCAATTGGGGGTTTCCTTGCAGGTACCCCAAAATCATCCATTTTGGGGATTTTTGAGGTACCTCCCTTTTAGGACACCATGGCGCCTTCTGTGGAGTGCTTGAGGCCTCTGGGTGTGTGGATATGTTCCATAGTTCCCTTGAAAATCACCAAGAAATTTGGGGCATCCCAACCTGTTCTCACCCTTCAGGTCCAGTCACTGAGGTTCACGTTGAAGCCTTCGTTGCAGGTCACATTGCAGGTCTCTCCGGGCCCAATGGGACCTTGGCATTCGCTGAAGTCCAGCTTGCAGAGCTCGTAATCATCCACCTGGGTCTGGTACCAAAACAGCCACGTACTCTAAATGGGTCCGAAAATGTGTAGAGCCCCTACTAACCCATTGTTTCTAGGCGTTTGAGAACATTAGGAGCTTTGTTGGGAGACGACCAACCAACAACTTGGCACGTTCACCAACATCACGAAATCTCAAAGATGTGGATTTTCCAGAGATTTGAATCAATTTTGTAAGCTTTAGGTCGCACTACATTGGGGTTTCACCAAAATCTGATGTTGAGATGAACCAAACTGCGGTGCGTCATTTTTGTACCCGCAAATGGCGGGTAATATATTTTATTACTAGACTTGTCTGAACCATCCAATTTTGGGGGTAGGCTATTCTGATCTTTGGCCGTCTCAGGCAACACGAAAATTCAACACCGAAAACACCCTTAGGTCATGTGTGAAAGATTTTCACAGATCTGGGGCAAAGTAAGTAACACATTATCGAATGATATCGAATGTGTGTGCGTGTGTGATTGTGTGTGTGTGTGAAATTACTAGATAATTCAGGCATAGGCATCCAGAAGGATATGCTGGACCCATGTAAGCTTGTCTGACCCAAAATTGTCATTTCAGCGGTTGAACTACTGAAAAAGCATGGAAATTTGATGAATTTGGTGTTTCCAATGTGACAATCAAATGTCATGTTGCCTCCCGGGCACCCGAGGCTTCGCACATTGCGCCAATAAGTTGCATCCCGTCATCGTGATGATGGGTTCGCAAGTCGTGGTGTCAACAACGCAGCGATAGTTGGCCCGGCCGTAATAGCCAGGCGCACAGGTGTAGGTGTTGGGTGCCGAACCCAGCAGATAACCGGCAGGTGGTGGGACTGGCTCCCTGCAGTAACAGGTGGGAGGCAGCCAATTGATGACCTTGGTGGGATCCAAATTGGTTGCGGGACATCCAGCACCGAGCTGATCACCAAAGTAGTTGGGACCCTGGCAGTAGACGGTACAAACCTGCCCTGGTTGCAGGTCCAAACAAGATCCGCCTGTTAAGTCGACGGTACCTCAGAGGGACACATGGCGCGGAAAGCCCAAAATGTAATAAAATGTAGCCGTTAGGCCAAAGTGAATGCACTTCTTTCATCATTTTTTGCCAAACTGTTCCAAACTACTCCAAATTATTCCACGTCTTCCAGGGTTTCCAAAACTCCTATCGCCAATGTCTCTCCCATTGTGGCTATCATTTACATGAATATTTGCATGGTATTAAATTATTAGGTTAGGGCAACCTTGTCTTCAAGGATGGTATCTCACCCAAAAAAAGAACATCTTGAGCCCATGGAGGCCATAGGCCATGCTCCAAGTTGCACTTCTGTTCGGGTGTCAACTCCGGATTGGCACACTGAACAAAGGGTTGGCATCCAAAAAGTCGAGGAAAGGCAACGCAAGATTCGGGGTCGACGATGCATTCAGACCAAATCGCTCCTGCGAACAGTACCAGCAGGAACCAGGTCATACCAGGTCTATCTAAGCAGAGAAATGCCCGTTATGGAAAGAAAACAGGTACGGTGCAAGCAAATCTCTCAAAATATTGGAAAAGCATGGAAAAGCTGAAAAGCTGATTGGTTGTAATCAGTGCATCTGGGCGTGGTTCTTTCAGGGAGAACTGGAGATTTTTCTTTTGCATGTGCTCCCATCCTGGTCCATCATATCCATCGGCACACTGCCATTCACCCAAGACGTTGCGATATCCAGTCTGAGACGATGGCTCAGAACATCCCAAAATGCAGCTCGGTGGGGTCCAGATGGCACCTTTAGGATCGATGTTCGGATCCCGACATTCAATGGAACCATGAGCTTCACCCAAGGGAGTCATATAGGGCGACTTACATTTCACCTGACATGAGGTTCCTGAGAGCATCTGTCCAGTGGGGCAGTCCGTGACATCGTATTGGCACGAATCGATCGCTGGAAAATCGCAGGGAGTGGTGGGAAAGCAGCCAGATAACACGAAAGTGGGCTCGCAATTGGTCTCGTTCACCACACATTCTCCAAGTGCCTGTCCGCTGTACCTGATTGCGGCTGAGTGCATCAGAATGTGAAGAAATGAACTGCTAATCCAACTCTGCCCATTCCGAATAGCTGTTTCAACTTCTGTTTTTTTTATCAAACAGTACAACATAGTACAACCCAGAGTCCCCATTAGTCCCCATTACAGTATCCTCCGGCTGTCAACTCCTCAACACTAACAGCTGGTTTTCTGTTTGTCCATCTTAGCACACCTATTTTCGAGAAGAACGATGTGTTTAAGAAGAACGATTGTTCGAGAAGAATGCTCAAAGTTGTCTTTACCTCCCCTAAAATGCAACCCTACCCATTCTTCTCAAAAATCCTTCTTCTCACTTTTTTTGGTGAAAAAACTGGTTTGCAATTTCCACTGAGGAATTTCTGGTGAGAACGTTGCTCTCCTGAGAACGATTGCGTCTCGTGAGAACGATCTTTGATTGAAATGTGCGAGAGGACGATGCCATGTCACTTCACAGTGGGCCTTGATCATGGTCATATTTGTTTGGGCCAAAAATGTCCTCAAACATTGCCCATGAGAACGATGAGTGACTTATATAACATGTATTTTCCCAGTGAGGATGTGTACTAGAGTACGAGTGAATCAATTGATTGTTTTCTCAGAAAATGGAGGCTTTTTGTGGGTTTTCCTGGGTTTGGAACAATTTAGGTCGCAACTCCGAACTCATTCCCTCTATCACCCCATTCTTCCAAGCTGCTGATTGGCGGTGTCGCAGCCCCAGACCCCAGCCTGAAAGATGTAGCCTAAAGGGATGGGGTTCGGAAACTCGCAGTCGATCTCACAGTCGAGGGCCCATTCTTCCATTGGAGTCCCCCAAAGTGGCTGTTGCCCTTGCTTCGTAGTGCTACCAGGACAGTAAGCCCAGGTGGCATTCTCACCTGATTGAAATTTGGGATCCCCCAGCGAATCGAGTCATACTGAGCCTTGAAAATGGTTGAAAGAAATGATGAAAGCACCCAAATTTGTTACAGTAGGTCCATTTGACATAACTCACAACCAGCATATCACTATCGGCCATACAACCGTCTGTCCATTTTGGCTTCAACTTCTCTCACTTCTGGGCCTTGTCCTCCAGTGTAAGGTTCAGCACAGGTGATGTTGCAGCCCTGACCCGGTTGCAGCGCAGTACACTGTGAAGCATTGCTCCTCCATGAGGCTTGCGCCGTTCCACCGATGGTATTTAAGGGGATGGGATGAATTGTTGTGACTACATGGCCATAATTATAGTAGGGTTATGTGCCAATGTATGGACCCCTCCTGCATTTGACAAAGAAGAACAAAAAAGGATGTGGCACAGAGTTCGGGTTCATGGAATTCAAGAAACGCCAAACTGGACTGTGTATATTTCCCCACGTGCACGAGCAAATCATGAGTATTTGCCATTGTTCAACCGGTCTTATCACTCAGACTGTTCAACAAGCTTGGCCCATGTGATTCCATGGCAGCTGCCAAGCCCTCGTCAATTCTTCAAGTTCTTCCTGTCCCCGCCTGCATGTATCATTCACCATTAGTGGAGCACATTGTACAGTCAAAGTGCAGCCACTGATGATCAGTTCGGATCGGCAGCGCCCAGGTTCCCTTCCAACAGCAGCACAATACCAATTCACATCTCCAATGTAGCCGCTATCGCACTCCCAGCCGCAAGGAGTTTCCACATATCCCGGTGGCGGCCGCATCTCACAGGGCTTCAGACTACACTTGGGCTCCAAATAGACCAGTTGCCCATTGGGATCCGTGTTGTCCGAGGGACAGTAGGCAACGGTGGATTTGCCAGCATAATCCGAGCCGCAGCGGATTGTGCAGTTTCCGCCCGGGGGGACTCGTTGACAGTCAGAAAAATCAAACATACAAAGTTGGTCCTCAGGAAGGCCCAGGGCTTTGGTGGCTTGGTGTTTGGACCACAAAACTGGAGAAATCCACCCAACAAATGCAGTGAGGAATGGAATCCTATATTGCATGACGCAAGCATGTGTTGCTCATGTTGTATATCAATATGTATCAATCGCCAAAAGTACATCGTCATTTCTCATGATATCCATAGTACTTCAGATTTGATGATAGATGTACCCAAGCATCTACGACTCGCTGGCCCCTTCCCCCATCTCCTCTGCACTGTACGAAGCCAGTCGGGTTCGTCCTCCACCCGGCCGCGGGGCTGCGCAAGGAACGACCTCATTGCAGCCATAGAAGGAGTACGTGGGGTTGCACTGGTCATTGAAATCCGCCGCACATAGCGACTCCGGATAGCCAGAATGGTTGGCCGCACACATGAAGCGCGTCTTGATGTAACCCACTGGATTCACCGGATCCTGGTGTGACAGGGAAGACATGGGAAGACTGTGATCATTTGGAAATGATGAAATTCTGAAAGATCCCCTTCCAAAGCTTTCTTCATTTATTTAATATTTCATCCTCATATCGAAAAAGTCAGCCTCCCACCTGGCAACTCAAGACACATCCAGGGAAGGTCCATTCCAAGGGTGTCATCGGATCCGTGTTGCCCTCCTGACAGCTGGCTTCGGTGACGTTTCCCGTGAAACTGGGGCCGCAGGAGACCTCGCAGCTGTCGCCGGCGAAGACGTTGAGACACTGAGAGAAGTCCACCGAGCAAGGCACGTCGTCAGGGAGGCGGCAAGAGGTCCTTGGAGCTGCTGAGGTCGTTGTGAAATTTGGGAGATGTATAAATATGTATTTTATTTGTATACATGTATATTATATATATATGTATTTGCATATATATATATATGTATTAATTTATTTATTTGCATATCTACAAATATATATATATATATATATTGTAATTTTTACTCTATATATGGATGGTTGGAGGGATGGATGAGTAGATAGGTAGATCAGTAGATAGGGAGATAGGGAGATGGATATGATTATGATTATGATGATAATCTGTGCGTGTTGATGTCTAATTATAGATATCTCCAATGGCTGACAGCTGGAGTTTCGCAAGAATTAGCCACAACCTGAGCCCACCAATGCCACCACAACTCGCCCGTGGTCCCACAGGTCCAAGCCACTGAGGCACACAGCCTTCAAATATATAAGCCGCCACACAGTCGTCTCCGATGTCACATTTGACATCTGGAATTCCCTCGTATCTCGATGCACAGGTCCATTTCTGCTTCCCAGTCATATCGATCCCATCGGGAAGATAGCCGGCAGGCACGGGGTCCGGCATGGGACACTGTAGGTTGCAATTGGGCTCGTCCCAGACCAGCTCCCGACCCACAATGGTGTTGTTGGGAGGGCAGGTAGCAAAGGCCACCCCACCAACATACGGGGCACGACAGGTGACTTCACAGGAGTCCCCGGAGCGGACCGAGATGCAGGTGTGTTGAAAGGCGCACAGCTTCCCCTGCGACAGGATAGGAGGTTCACAGGGCAACAGGGCGTTGCAGCCCGAAAATCGCAGCTGAGGATTGCAGTTGCCATCCGTGGCACAGGAAATGGAAGGCACACCCGCATAGCCATCGGTGCATTGCCAACCACCAAAGACTCGAATGTAGGGATGGGACAAATAACCCACCGGAACATCGGCCACTTCGGCACATGCAATTTGGCAGTTGGGTTCCTCCCAACTGAGCTGGCGCAATGGGTTGGTGTTCCCATTGGGGCAGCTAGCATTGGTGTTGCCTTGGTACGGTTGCTTGCAGTGCACCTGACACGATCTGCCAGGACTGGCGGCTTCGCCGATACAGCGGGTGAAGTCGTACATGCAGGCGTTTTCGACCTGGCGCTGGAAGGGTTGATCAACAGAAGGAACTGGATTGAATTCAAACTTCTGCTAACTGAAATAGTTAAAAGAGTATAATTTGTACATATGTTTACTGTTTGCATCAAAAGAAAACAGTGCTTTTGGTGACATAAGGTCTTGGTGGTGTTTGTTTTAAGCCGAGCTTTAAGCCATATCAATTCATATAAACATATAAAAATAAACTCTGCTTCAGTCGCTTCAGTACCAAAACTCAGGGTACCACACCCCATTTTGCCCATTTTTGCCCCATGCCTCTGGCAAAATACATCGCGCCAATAAGCTACAGCCAGAGAGGACCTTTTTGGACGCACACACCGAATCAATGACACAATCCCACTGGGCATCGCCCCCATAGCCCGGGGCGCAGGCCCAGCCATTGCCAGTGGAAACTTTCACATATCCTTGGCAAGATTTTCCCATTTTTCATGGGGAACAAATGGAACAAAGACAAAACTCAAAACTTAAGTGTATGGCTATTATAAATCCAAGTTCCTTCCGGTTCATTTGGTGGATCTTCACATGTCAGGGTGCACTGAGGTTCCACCACCAACAATCCCACCTCTTCGTCAACGTTATCGGGTCGGCACACAGCCACCGAAGACCAGCCCGTGTAAGGGAAACGACAACTCACTGGGCAACTTCCACCGGGTTTTACCTCGCTACATTGCATCACGTCCAACAAGCAACCGATCAAATTCAGAGGCGGTGCACAGGCCGCGGTTTGTTCGCATCCTTGGTGTGGTTGGGATGTGGCAGTGTGTCAAAACCTTGTACCCCTGTAGTTCACATCAAAATAGCTGGTAAATGGATGTTCATCCCACTAAAAATGATATTTTTATAGGTATTGATCCATAGCCATGTGAAAAATGGAGCTTCACAGGACCGTTCCAACTACAGTAAGCAGTTGATCTGGGGCCTCGAGATGTTGAGCTGAAAGGAATCACAATTCACAGGCTACCCATCTCTTGGCCAATGCCAATACTTCAAAAGTTGCTTTGGTGTCAACAAAAACCATTTATAACACCCCAGGATACATAATAGACATATCATCTATATATATATAGAGAGAGACATAGATATCCCGTATGTTTTTTTATAACTCCCTGAGGATTCCAACATATTTCTCCAAGTCACCAAACCATTGTAAGCTGCTCTTGCACTCCTCATCCGGAACACACCTGGCCACCGCAGTTCCTGCAAAACCTTCGGCGCAGGTGTAGCCACCTCCTTCAACTTCTAGATAAGCCTCAGGGAGGTCCATCAAGATAGGGCAGTCGCTGGCGAACAAGTCGCAATCCGGGGCGGTCCATTCCTGGGACAGGGGACGATGATCCCAGGATCGAAGATCATGGAATCAGGGGGTGAAATCATGAAGTGGTGTCATTTGCAGATGATCTTAGGAACTTGCTTAGGCGAAGATGCCGAGTTTTAGATGCTGTGGCACCCTTAGCACCAGAGTCATTTCAAGCTCGAAATGCCCAGAGAACAGCTCCTAGCCCCCATTAGCCCCCCAAAATCAGTGGCTCTGCTCAACGACTTTACCTGATCATCAACCATCATCAACCATCATCAACCATCATCAACCATCATCAACCATCATCAACCATCATCAACCATCATCAACCATCAACCATCAAGATATTGAGATCCCAAACCATCATCAACTATCAGCCATCAGCCATCATCTGCAACTGGAGCTCCACAGGTGTTGAGGGATCGGTATTTCCAGGAGGACAGGAGGCCGGCGCAGCCTCACCCATGGTGACATTCTGCCATGCTATGTTGGGGCTGGATACCCAACAAAGTTCCAATTGCGAAGCCCCACTGAGGCTGTTAGTGGTGGCAGCTTTTGGTATAACAGCCTATAAATACTGTAACTCTTGCCAAAATATCGTGACCAGGATAGTCATTGCAGACCTGACGGCCTTGTTGGTTCACCCACCCCTGGCCTCCCCTGCAAAAGGGCTTCGGCAAGCGATAGGGCAAGATGTCCCAGCGGGCACCTGGCAATCGTCCCTGTTCCTTTCCCACTTGGATGTGCATACCAGTTACAGTAAATAAATGCTTTGTAAACCATATATACCTGGAGATATCCCATATAATGTGTATATATAATTATATATTATACATTATACCCCAGTTATCTGTATCTCTATATAATATATATAGAGATACAGATAACTGGGGTATAATGTATAATATCATATTATTAATATGCTATACTATGACCAGGGCTTCATGTCTCTCCAAACATGGCAGCTCTGCGTTCTCTCCACAACCAGAGACATCAAACCTGGCATCCCAACGTCCAAATGATGGGAGTGAAATGTCTGTTTTTTACGCCCAGGTGCATCTGGGTCACCATACCAACAGACCCAAAAAATACTAGACACAAAGATATGTGTATACAATTGTATATATACATATATACAATATATATATAATTATATATATAAGTATATGTATGTTAGTCAAATCGGACTATGCAACAATGTACGCGTATCATCGCGTATCTGCGTCTGCATGTGTCTATCTATCTGTCCTGTGTGCCATATAAAACGAATATCATGTCGCACGAGTAAATGAAATACATACATGGGTTACACGGGTCAATGTTGGATTTCTGAAAATTGTAGGTATGGGTTTTATATGGTTTTATACCAAAAAATCTCAGCCAAAAGCGGGGTGTGTCAGGGTCACAGGGGTGTGTTTTCGCCATCCAATCCTTGGTCTGGGACTTGTCCCACATCATCCGTGACATAATCTGGACAAACAAGAATGCCACAGCCTACATGTTGACCATGTTTCAAACAGATCATTCCCCCAATATCCCCCAATCACAATCAACATCGCCATTTGGGCGGGAATGATTCTCTTAGATAATCCCTTCCTCCTGATAAACACCTGGTCCGGCATTGAATGTGTTCATGTTGGGTTCCTTATTGGGATCCGGACCATCATTAGCCAACATTGAAACCAACATCCATCATAGTGAAAATCCCAATCCGGGTTTCAAGAGCGGCCCAAACCAAGGCAAAAAAAAAAACAGAAGTCGTAATTGTCGGCAAGGCATGGATGTGAGCAGCGGGCCGCTTCAAGGATGTTTTCTTTACAGGGACCCTTGCTTTACATATAAAAATGTTCCCTTCATCCAAGCTGGGGAGCCATTCAACTCCACAATGTGTTGCTTTCTTCAACCCCTGTGTTTTAATGGTCACCGGTCACCCAAAAGTTGCTGCCATTCCCATCCCAACCCCAAGTGGCCCAACCCCAAGCCCATCCAAGTCTCACCTGCACTGATCTGCCAAGCTGAGTTCCATGAGTTGACAGGGCACACCACAGGTCATCGCAGGGTCTGGAAGAACGGTGACCGTTCGGAACGACGAGAAATTTGGACGTGGTTTTTATGGCACTTTCAGGGCCAGAAAATCTCAAAATAAGTATAGAGAGAGAGAGATTGAGTGATTGGTATATATATATATATTATAGATATATAATTATATATATATATATATCATGATATATATATATAATGATATAGTCAATTGCGATCATCAACCAAATGGGGGTTCGCTTCTTCGGGATTTTCGCTGAAAACCATGGCAATGTTGGCAATTTAAGTAGTTGTGGGTTCCTGTAAATTCTCCGTTCATCCAATTATTCTGGCATCTGATTTTGGCTGGTCCGAAAATTTCAGGTGTCCAGAAAATGGTGACAATCGCCAGAGGCTAAGGTTCTGACTGATATTTTCTCTGTCCACCATTAAGCTCGGACATTCTTGTGCTTGGAGCCAATCTATCCTGGCCGTGGCAATCCAGGTTGCTTGGGTCTTTGGAACCACACAGGTATGACTATGACCCTTCTGGGCTTCGAAATCTTGCCGAATCTTCAGCTTTCGTTGACGCCAAGCGAAGACTCGCAACCCAGCTGATCGCCTTGAGAGGAACAAGAGGATCCCCACGATCATAGACCCGAGGCCGCTCAGAATGCGGTGAAGCTGACATTTGCCTTGGACGTTGGATCAGGTTGGATCAGGTTGGATCCAGTGGTGACATGTCAGCCCTTCCAGGTCCCACTTCATCCAGGGAACCAGCAGCCGCATCAGGATCCACAGAAACCCTGATCTGAAACAGCTGCAGATGGATCTCATAGATCGCAAATGATGACAGATACATGATACTGCTGAGTTGGGTTTGCCCAAAAATGGAAATCAATAGATATGTTACAAAGTATCGCAATCTTCAAAAATGAGATTTTTTGGGTGCCCTCTTCTCAGGCAAACGCGATTTTAAATCTTTCAGACTCAACCGTCAAAAAAAACGAACTCGGCTGCAAGTTAGTCCAGTCCAGACTCCCAGACCCAGCCCTTTCATGCCATTCCCAAGGGTCCGCACGTTTTTTTCATTTTTATTTTTTTTTGTTTTCATAACGATCTCCATGTTGCTCCCTCAAAATATCTGGCACTTTTATTGGCAGCTAGGAGGGCCCAACGACCTGTGCCAACAGAAATCTCTCAAAAAAGAAAAAAGAAAAACTGTTCTTGGATAGAGCTGTCACCACCACAATCTGGATCGCCCCACGTCACAACTGATCCGGCCAGGATCGCAGCAAATGCTGAAT